>JAQJVL010000057.1:3176858-3462312 GCA_035578905.1 Stictocephala bisonia | reverse complement strand
TCAAATCTGATCCAAGTAATATTTTGAATGACAAATTAAAATACAAGTCCAACCGAATAAACAACTTGCAGTCACAAAGGAAGAAAATCAATATAATTAGAGTCCAAGGTCAACAGGTGGGAGTAGGTTAACATGTTTGAGTTCGTTACCTGCTCATTAGTCATCAGTTGGTGTCTATCGCCGGCCGGCAAATGTACTGTGTTAATATGTTTGAGTGTTTATAGTTTATATTTTAAATGTTTTTAATGTTTAGTATGTAAATAATGACGTTTTTGGAAAGCCTGATGATGAAGCTCTACGCTTTGAAATGTACATAGCACATTTATGAAAGAAGAACTGTTGACGGGAAAAAAGGTAACTTAACCAATATTATTTCTATAATTTATGTTCTCCTCGTTTTACATAACACCTCCAATTGGTGCCATTAGATGACATATCTCCAAGATTGACAACCCCACATTCCATTTTACTCGGTAATGATGGTAGCATTTGACACATAAACACTCCTCGAAAATTGTGTATCTTGAGTGTTTTGATGTAATTTTCAATTTCAGCGAGCGAAAGAGGTGTGATCTTTTTTTATATCCAAGCAATTTGTCTAATTTAGAGTTGATATGTCGTTTAAGACCCGAACCTTTTGGACCGATAATACTATAAATTTCACCGTCAATTAGTCGTTTCAACCATGGTACAAACTTCTCCCTGAGTAGTGGTGCTATTTTAACTGGTGAAATGAAACGCTTACCACCAGGTACATCTCTTTCATTCAAATTTGGTGTAATCGAATGAAAACCATAGACATAGTCGGCTAATATAATAGGTCTACCCGATATTGGCGACGAGATGCAGTCTGAAATATCAGCTAAGTGCCAACTAGAGATACAGTGAAGATTTTGGGCAGCTAAACTATAAACTTATGAATAAAAAATGAGACGTTTGATAAGGCTTCGGTTCAATATAAATGTTTTTCCGAATCTCTAAATTCGTCGTATTTTGTTTAGAAAAGGTCTTCCAACATGTTTCTCCCTCACTTTGGTTGATTCGTGATCGTTTTACAGTTTACATCGACATTGACATCAATGTGAACAAGGGACCGTTCAGTGAATTTACGAATCAAAATTATCGTACTTTACCACCTTTTACACTCCAACTGTGTTATTGCCTAACCTAGTCAGAAAACCGTTCAACAATTTGACAGAAATAAATATCGTGTGTGCTAATATTACACACAGTTTTGGCGATCTAAGGCGTTTTTGGAATAATAATTAATAGACGTTCGCCACGGATATATATCTATTTTTTATTTGACGGAAAATAAATCAATAATGTTGTGTCACATGCTGCTAGAACGTCATTATGATATGATACGGTATTTTCTTACGTCAAATCATTGGACGATTCCATGCTCATATTAAAAAAACAAAATAGACCTCAATCGACTCACAAGAAATATACGATAATTTCATTTCCGAAAAGACGCTGAATGGTTCCTTGCACGTACGTATATTACAACCGAGATGAACTTTCACCTAGAAAAGATGGGAAGTTCGATTCTTGGGATGTAAAGTGACCCGTTTTCGGGACTCTTTTGATTGAACAGTATTATTGTTATAAACAAAAATATGCATAATTTCCACGGTGCACAGACTATTAGATTTGTATTGGTAACAGGTTTTTTGAGCATCTTGAACCAGATCTCTCGGTCCCCTTTCTTGGGTCATTAATACACTAACCAACACTTCTGTTTTATTCACGCTATTTTAGGTTAGGTTACAAGTGACTAGTGGACTCGACAACCAACATGTGTGATCGCTACTATTTACAGTGATCGCTACCTTCCCAGCTCTGTTGATCACTTTGAACTAAACTAGTTCAAATCATAATGAACGAACTCGTTCACTACGTCGACTAGTTCATTTGACTGTCGTCGTGTACTACCTATTCTTAGGCGTATTGTTCAGTTCATAATTACGCGAACCAAACTGATAACGGATAATTAAGGGCAATATAAAATACAAACATTTTTTATTGATAACTTAAAAAACTGTTTACTCTTAAAACTAAATTAAGATGTAAATCTGATATTTCGTGAAATACAACTACTCGATCGAACTTCGAGTAGTTTTAGGAGCTTTGAGCCGAGTTCGAGTAGTAAAATACTGGATCAAATACTCGAAGTTTCGAGTACTTGCACACCCCTAAAAATTACTGAAATTATCTTCTTTATATCTTACACTGTCCATTCCATAGACAATTGATAAGTATGGGAAAATGATTCAGACAAAGAAAAACCAGTACAGGAAAATGTGAATGTTATTGATAAATATTTCATTCTAGACCAGAATTCGAACCTGCACTATCTCTAACTCAGACTCAAAATCCTGATATCTTAGACTGCTTGGCTCCATTGGTTAATTTTGTACGAAACAACTAAACTGCAATGGCTTATTACTATAATGATGGATAGTACTCACTTGATCTCTTGCCACTTGACTAACTCGTTGACTATGAAGACCACGACTGGAGAAAGCATAAGGATCAGCACAATGGGCCAAGGCAGCTCCGACCACTTGGGAGCGCTGTCGTAGTAGCTCTCCCATGTGAGTGAAAGGCCTGTGTATAGTGCTTGGAGACTTATGCTGCAAACAACATAAATAACTTGTTGACTATGAAGACCACGACTGGAGAAAACACAAGGATCAGCATAATATGCCAAGGCAGCTCCGACTACTTGGGAGCGCTGTTGTAGTAGATCTCCCACGTGAGTGCAAGGCCCGTATATAGTGCTTGGAGACTTAGGCTGCAAACAACATAAATAACTTGTTGACTATGAAGACCACGACTGGAGAAAACACAAGGATCAGCATAATAGGCCAAGGCAGCTCCGACTACTTGGAGGGCTGTCGTAGTAGCTCTCCCATATGAGTGGAAGACCCGTTTATAGTGGCTGCAGACTTGGGCAAACAACATAAATCACAAAATAAAACAAGAACTATTCTTATTGTTGTAGTTGACAACAATTTTGATCACACCTTAGACAATGTGTGCATAGAAATTTGTAAATTGACAATTTTAAGTTAAGAAACTAAGTAAAATTTATAATCATTTAAACAGTAATACAATAGAGTCCTCTCCAGAAAATATGTTACCCTTCCATATTAACAGTCAACATTTTTTCACATGCTGTTTACATTGTGAGAAAAAGAGCATGTAATCACATGTTTTCTGTGTACATGTATTCACTGTTACGAGAAAACATAATGAATATATTGTTTTCATACTTACTAAACTTAAAATTACTCATAGTTAAAGATACATTTTTGAAACTATAAAGTACTGATATACTAAAGGTATTTGACTTTATGCGTGAAATGTCAGGTTTATTAGTCTATAAAACATGTGACTTACAGTTATATGCTTAGATTTTACAACAGAAATCTGTTCGGATCTGCAGCAGAGAAACATAATTGTTGCTAACTATATGATATCTATATTCAGCCTTATGAATGCAGTAGCAAAATATAAAATTTCATGAAGACTGATCAACTGGTTTTGTTTGTTACTTGATAATGCGAGAACATGTGATCATATAACAAACGCAAAAATGAAATGCCGAACATTTGAGTTACAAAACCTTCCTTTACAAACTAAAATATATTTTTATATATATACTTTATAGCAGGGATATGAAAAACTGTACATAATGTCTTAAACAATAACAGTTTAATGAATAATTTAATACAGTTTTTTAATTATAATACTAAGTGTTGAAAGAAATCACAAACAAGTCAACATTAACTGAGGAAAATTTGGATAGTACAAAAGTTGATACCAAATTCTTGAAAAAGACTCATTACAGCATCAGCATTTTTTTTTTCTTGAAAAAGAAGAGGCTGAACTCCTTCTTGACCTTATGATACGTTTTTACTGGAGCGTCTGATGTGATCATCGTTCAGTGATGATCGCCGAGCGATGATCACGATGAACTGCTTGTGTGGTTTGTTATGGAGCTGTTTTGACTGAAGCATCTGCGACTGGAGCCGCTAGAGTCGATTGTTGGTGACTGGTCCGAGAGCAGATATAGTTACAGACACTGAGCGATTATTGTGGAGTGTGCAACGTGCATGTGGTTTGAGCTGTTTGTGATGTATTGCTGGAGTGTTACTGGTTATGGAATACAGTTAGTAGATGACTTTGTCTTTTTTTCTAAACTTAACACAAAATAAAAATTAAGTTTTTTTATTAGAAGAACTGTGAAAACTTAACCCTGTCTCCTACTAAATAGTTGTTTATTAAAATTTTGAAGTACCCTTCTTTTGAATATTGCATGTTTTTCTAATCTTGGAGCATTTTTTGACATTTCTTTGTCTTTGATTTCTTCTGCTAACAGATATTTTAAGAAAAAAATTGTTTTCTAAAAGATATTTTTTTAAAGAAAAAATTGTTTTCTTTTACCCATTGCTGCAACAATACCACTTGTTCAGTAGAAAACGGAAAATAATTCACTAATCATCGCTTCAGTAAAAACAGCCCACTTGCGATCAACGCTAGGTGATTTTCATTTAGAGATTATTGCTACAGACGCTCCAGTAAAAACGTACCTTTACTATGGCTTTTTCCCATAGACTATTGATCTTATGCGAGGAACTTATTCAGACAGAGTAAGGGGGCAAACCAGTAAAGTAGAAGGTAATTCTGATAATTCTTCCAGTCTAGGCCGAATTAAAACCAGCACTATCTCTAACCCAAGTCCTGACACCTTAGACCGCTTGGCCACCGGCTCACCCAGCCAGTGTATGATTTGGCAGAATCAGGTTGTTTGAGTGAAAACAACATTTAAAGAACTACACTTTAATAGTTTTCCCTAAACCTCTTTGAAAGTTGTTTTTTTTTTTTTTTTGGGTTAACTTTTTTCCCCTTCTTCTTATGGCATTATTACAATAATGCTGAAGTGACAAAATATCCTGTGCCTTACACTCGTTCTCCTTCAATATGGCTTATAATTGTCAAAAATATATATCAAATTATAACAATTACAAAGGAAATAAATATTATGTATACCACTATGAGACAAAACAATTTATAAAATAAAATCAATCTAAACTAATTTTGAGGTAACAAATTGAAGATGTGAGGTTATACTTACACAATAAGAACTGAAACCAGCCAGAGAGAATTTTTGTAAGGACCTCTTCTCCAGCTGAGATGTTCTCGGTGGACAAAACTGATTGATATTGTCACTAAAACAAGTAAATAGTTTGGTACTTTTCTAAGATTAATTATTGCATCAGTCTGTTCACTGAATAGTAAACAAGCATCAGAGGAAATAAGAGCAACTAAGTGTCATGCACTGGTTGTGTAGTCTATGGTAGCCATGTTTGAAGTTCAGAGGAAATAAGAGCAATCAAGTGTCATGCACTGGTTGTGTAGACTATGGTAGCCATGTTTGAAGTTCAGAGGAAATAAGAGCAACTAAGTGTCATGCACTGGTTGTGTAGACTATGGTAGCCATGTTTGAAGTTCAGAGGAAATAAGAGCAACTAAGTGTCATGCACTGGTTGTGTAGACTATGGTAGCCATGTTTGAAGTTCAGAGGAAATAAGAGAAACTAAGTGTCATGCACTGGTTGTGTAGACTATGGTAGCCATGTTTGAAGTTCAGAGGAAATAAGAGCAACTAAGTGTCATGCACTGGTTGTGTAGACTATGGTAGCCATGTTTGAAGTTTTTGTTTTGGTTGAAGCTTATCTATACTGACAGCAATGATTTGCTAGTTCCTACTGCTTGAGCTAATGTGAGATGGTTAGCTATTCCTGGCTAAACTCGTTGCTTATCAGATGTTATAGAGATATGGTTTAATTGTGTCTTGGGGTCTAATAATTATTATTGTATTGTCTAAATTGTAACAATATTCAGACTATAATTCTGAAATCATTTTCTGTGAGAAAGTAGTTTTCTTTATACCATAATCACTCTAAAGTACACATATAAATAAATTCTAACAACTAGTGTAGTGAGATAGTGTGCATAAATTTGCAAACAGTATTTTCCAGAGTTAAAAAGTAGTGAAATATATTAAGAAGTCATAATTCATTCATGTTCAGTACTTTAAAGTTCTTGGGTAATTTTTACATATGAGTACCATCTGTTGATAGTTATAATTTAACATTTTGATAGCTTCAAGTAATTTTGGTAATACTTTGCAAAAAAAGAATAAAACATTAATTCAAGATTGCTAAGAGATTTTAAAGAAAAGTAAAAGTTATTACTTTTACTTTTCTTTGAAAAGGAAAGAGTTTATTCAAATCAATATGCAAAGCGTGATTCACATAATAATTTACCTGATTTTTTTTATTTTCACTATTGCGTTGTGTTGAGTGTCATATACTGAGTACACAAACAATAACACAACAAGCCAAACCCAATTAATATAGAATTAATAAAAGAATCTTACAAAACAGATCTCACCAAAAACTTAAGTAAGTAAAAAGAGTCTTAAACTTTATGAGCAAACAAAACTGTAACAGTGGCTAACAATAACCCATTTATTTTTCTTTTGTTTTTATACTGTTGAGCCTGTCATAAATCAAAAGTGTCTCGACAAGTAACAATTCATAAAAACAATATGACATTAAAATACATCTTTGAAAGACCAATTTAATTTACTTTATATTAACTACTGAGGTCTTTAAAAGGGAATTTTTATTTAGTACATAAAAATGTCCAACGTTTCCGCTATACATTGTACTGGCAAATAGGATATTTACCTTGCTAAACTAATCCATTTTCCTTTGGTCTTTGATACATAAAAAATTAACTTAGTAAAACATTAAAACTAGTTTGGCTGCTGAAGTTATGCACTTAAATACTAAGTATGTATTATATCTGTTGTTTGCAACAAGTTTCAGGTAACTGTTGACACTCACCAAAATGAATAACTACGAGAAGAGCTGCTGCTTGTTGAGCAGAAGCAAGCGCATACGGATAACGCACCCAGCCACCCCAGCGCTCGTCCGCATGTGGGTAGAGGGAGAAGGTGGAGCAGGGCATGGAGGGGGCCAGAGCGATGGTGCAGTAGAGTGACAGTGTGATGCCAAACACGAGTGGCGTCAGACACATCGTCACCAGGAACTTGGAGCCGTAACACCAGAGGACAAACACCGCTATCTACACCAATAGAAATATACACTTATGAACAAAAGATTACGACAGAAGAATTATTTATTACAAACTAATAAACTAACTTAACGGTTTTCCAGGAATGCTACTTTCCTTTCACCTTCTACTGAAATTCTAGGCCTAGTTCCCTAAAATAATCCTGTATTATTACGATTTTAGCAAAATAAATAACTAAAGCTAGGCTTTAGTCAATTAATCATGGATATTGACTTTTTGGGCATTTCCAACACATTGTGTTTTAACAAAAAAAAATCTCTAATCAGTCTAATATCTCTTAATAACTTTTCATAACCTCTCAATTGTACATACTAAAAATATTAAAGTAAAACCTCGATAATTCATTACTTTGTTGATTACGGGGTTGTTGAAGTATCAAAATATTGAACTAAAAAGAATACATGGTAAATATAAAAGAAAAACTATTTCTATAGCAAAATTGTACTGCTTTTTCCTTATAAATAGTTAAAAAGTTTAATGAAGCTAAAAAAGTATTACAGTAAACAATGTACATCCTACTGAATTATTTGAGTAAGAGTACGGAGTTACTAAAGTATGGGCAGTCCAGTATTTACAAGTATCTGTAACTTAATGTCTGAAAATTGGTAATTTTGAACTGTTATTCACTTTGATATTATTATTTTGTTGATCTGCACAAGCTATAAACTGTGTACTGCTTGCTACAGACCGTAGTGACGTTGACGTTACCATGGCCAGCATCGAAGTACTGAGTGTCGAACTATCGAGGTTCTACTGTACTACATTTGTTATTTGAAGAGCAGATTATTTTTAGGCCACTAGGAGTAGGGTTCCAGAAAAATGTCAGGAAAGAGGTACCTGGTAAAATGGTAAACTGAAGACAGAATACACAAAATAACACATAAAGTTACACACAACACAAAATAACAGATAAAGTTAGTATAATAGCTTTTTGTGGTTCCAACGTAGAATTTTGTGTTTTATTAAGAGACCTAGTTGGGAGATAAAATGAGACAAATTAAAGTTCTGATAGAATATTTCAAATAGGGACTTGAGTTGTGCATTGGCATTTATAAACACAGAACTAGAAGTTAGGTTATAAATCACTAGGCTAGAACGTAATGTAATAGGAGATAGGGCAATAGCAAACTTATCTAAGAGGATAAGAACACTAACACAGTAAATGGTAAACATAAAAAGACACAATACATTGTACAAATGTTCAATATCACTGATATCTTCATCAGGTGAGAGGAAACATATTTTAACTTTATTTCATTGCAAAGTAACACTTAACCCTTCCCACGCGGCATAAAATCAGCCTAATTTATGTGTAACGCTGAATTAACGTAAAAAAATGTATGTTTATTTTTCAAATTTAATTTTTGTTTTGGTTTTGTATATATAATAGTAGTAAAAAAATATTAAACTTATGATACTTCAATTGTGTATGCCTATTATAATTTAGGTGAAAGTTATAGGTTTTTAACAAAAAAATCACATTTTTGACTAAAAATAATTTATTATGTACCGGTTTACTATTATAATATAGGCCTATGTCAAAAATGTAAAAGGAATACAAACTACAAGAAAACTAAACAAAATTTGTATAACACATCTCAGAAGTTTGGTAACGTGTGATACGCTTCGAAACACTTGTCCGGGTGTAGCGCCGGTTTCGCTGCGCAGGTCTTACAGAAGTATATTGTTTCCTTCCGCATTCCTCTCCTAGAAACTAAATAACCCAAACTAGATCAACAATATAACGCTGAGATGTTACTTTGTTGAGTGACAAAGAAACGATATTGCGGGTGCGGATCTAACTCAGAGCACGTCGCTAGACAGACTGACTAAAAGCGTGCGAATATACTCGTCTGCCGCGCCCAGAAAGGGAGGGGAGTGGCCGGCCGCCTGGCGCCTGGATACAAAATGGTGACTCGATCTATTGTTGACCAGTGCCGATGAGAAAACAACACGCCCACGTCCTTTTGAATATACGGAGAACATATTCCTGCATTCTAACGGGACTTATGTGAACTAGTTACCTCACCAGCTAACTAAATAACGAGTTGCGAGTATACTCGTTATTCACGTTTTGGTCGAAGTCATGTTTGCGGATATATCCGTTTGCCGCGTGGGAAGGGTTAAAACATTGGAAACGTTCTCAAAGTTTATTTGTTCGTAATAGATATCACATTAACATTTTTAACAACTGAACATACTGAGAATATTTATTAAAAGTACTACACTTCTTCTCCGTCAAGTTGATCATCTGATGGCAGCTCCTCATCAACAGCTGAAAACCATTTTCATTAACTGTTTATTCTTCATATTCCCTTCATCATTATTACTTCATAACTATATTCGCCAATTTTTGTTCCGCTTCTCACCTGATGAAGATGTCTATGATATTGTATGCTCACATAAAACATTAAAAAGTAGTTCTTAGATTACGATAGTAAATTTTAATAATTAATAGTTCAAAGTCTTATCCAGTTAAAATGAGTGTTATACCTCAGAATTCAATTCACTGTGGTTTTTCCCTGTAGCCCTGAGCATGACCTGGGGGTCAGTATTGGTGGACACCAGGGACAGAGATAGCAGCGGTACAATGACCACAGACAACCACAATACCTGGCCTGTACAACATAAGGTATGAGATAACAACAGTAAAATAACCACAGACAGCCACAGCACCTTGCCTGTACAACATAAGGTATGAGATAACAGCAGTACAATAACCACAGACAGCCACAGCACCTTGCCTGTACAACATAAGGTATGAGATAACGGCAGTACAATAACCACAGACAGCCACAGCACCAGGCATGTACAATATACTTGGAGTATGTCACCAAAAGAAATTTAAATTAGATTTTTACTTCATATAGAAACTAAAAAATCTGCAATCATAATTTCTGCTTTTTTCTAGAAATTAACTTTTCTTAAATTTTTTATTAGTTTATATCATGCGTTGTTAGTGTCTTGTTCTAAATCGATTTAATTATAACTATTTTTATTATTCTAAAATTATGAAGGATGGATTTTTTTTCCCATTAGACAAAGTAAAAGACACATAACTATCTAATTCATGCAGCAATTAACTTATAATGATATTGATGCATTAACATAAATTAATTTAAATAAACTGCACTAAATATTTATAAGAAATTGATTTCAAATTTAAACAAATGCAAATTAAGTAATTTGGCGAATTCGTCTATGTATTTCATTACCATCATCCTCATGCAAAACAATGTTTACATATGCAACACCAATATATTTAATAAAATAATCTTACCTGTGGTAAGGATGGGAGGTAACATAAAAAAGAAGGCAAGAAGCTGAACAGTGCTCAGTGTCATGACACAACAAACCCAGTACTGGACACAGTTCCACATGCATTCCATGAAGTGACGGGCCTACAGACACAATGACATCTATTACACACAAGTAGGCACTGAAAATGTACGGTTAGACAGTGTTGTGCTGAGCTATTTGATTAAATCCATCCTTAACATTAACAGGACTATGAGCTGATGTACCGATAATTACTTTCAACACAAAATACTAATTTAGTAAATAAACAGAAGGGGTTAAAAAAATGTCTTTACTTAGAGGGATTTTAACCAGACCTAATGGTTCAAACTGACTTCTGAACCAGAGAAGCAGCAAAGGAAAAAGTGAATTGTGACTAACAGCAAAGGAAAAAGTGAAACAAACTCAAGTCAGCTGCAAGGAAAATCAGGGCATTAGCCTCTTGGCTACAACCGCTCATGGTAGAAAGACTTACTCTTTTGATAGAAGGAAAAGAAAGCCATCAAAATTTAGATCTAACTCAAAAAAAATCATTAAAACAATTCATATGAGTAACTGAGGCAATATTTATAAAAACTAAAGATACAACACTAAATAATTTGACTGGGATGGACAGGTCCCAACATTTCGAGAAATCCCTGACAAATTATAATTCTCGTTCTGCAATGAGGAAATGTTTTTCAATTGGGACTTTCAGTAGGAAATTTCCCATTCTGTACAATAGCACACACATAATAATAATCATTACCATCAATAAAAGTTGCAGTTGACTAATTAAGCCTGCCCATCTTTTAAATATTAGATATTCGCTGAGAATTCCAGATATTCATGTACTCCAGACTCCTACATTAATCTATTTTAATTGTATAACAAAAGAAAAGACAAACAACATGCTCTCCAGAGGAAGCTATTATAACTTATTATCAATGATAACGTAATTGAAGTTTTAATTACTCAGGCACATTGTAAATAAAAAGCAGAAGTGGCGTAGTATAGTTAGGATTAAAGCACGCTTGCCCATACGATGAAGGCAACCAGATTTTCATTTCATTCACTCTGCAGTCTGCATCTGCAAGTCAGCTTTTGTTCATTTTGTAAAAGCCATCTGTTATTCTGAGTCATTCAGTTAGTATGTCATTAAGTTACACTACAAATACGGTTCTAGTTAATTGATTACACACAAATCCTTCTGCAGATCTTTTGCAGAAAATAATATTGTAATTTTGATCTATGGAAAAACAGTGTCTAAATTAGACAATTTCTTTCTGCACCTGTCTTTTTAATTCTGCAAAAATATTGCACGATATTCTGCTTTGAGGTCCCCAATTAAGCAACGGTGAGCATTCACATGTTGATTTCAGTTCACACAGGCCTCTAGCCCATGTGACTGGGCTAAACAAATAATAAATAAACACCACAGAGAGATTGGTGACTTAAGTTTCATTACTGTAATCTTGTGATTGGTGGGTTTTATTCTAAAAAAAATAATAATAAATAATCATCACAGAGAGATAGGTGACTTTACGTTTCATTACTGTAACCTTTCATGGATTAACAGAACACAAAAATTAATTCTAAAGTCATAAAGAAGAATCATACCTCCATGACCAGAAGGAAAATGGAACGAGGATCTTGGACTGAGCAAGGCAGAGAGTTAAGTAGGTTTGAGAGAGTGACTGGTGATAAGCCTTGCTCAGGAGACGTATCTGAGTACACACTAACTTTCTGACACACCTGCGGGAACAGCGGCTGCACTGCAAAACTTAACAAACATAACAATTATTACTTCATTTAATGATACTAAAACAGCAAATAAAGTCAAACATGATACTATAAGTAATTATACTACTAATATTTCCAAAAGCAATTAAGCAGTCATAAAATAGACTATTTTTCAACGTTTAATTATTATAAAAACTGAAGGGCCTTAAAATATCCCAGATGACAGTTTATTGTAAAATATCCAATTAATTCTACAGCTTTAATTGGACAGTTAGATATCATGCTTATTCATTACTCCTACTAAATTTTAAATTTAATATTATTCATAACTACTCACTTAACATGATATGACTCATAATTATAACTCATACGGAAGCTACATTTTAAACACATTGTTATTGGCGTGATATTCTATATACTAGTAACTAAGCTGTTTCAAAAAACTAGTCTACCATCTTTGGACCAGAGGTTTTGTCTTAAGACTTACAGGGAGTTAAAAATACTAATAGGTAAACACTGGCTTCAAAATAAAAAAAAAGTTGATAATCTGTTTTAATAAGACCGTACAATATTTTTATCATAAACAGTTCTACCTGGCATTGGCCTGCAGAAAGATGCCAACATTATCAGCATTGGCAGAGGAGCCAATGACACAGACAATTTCCCCGTAGTCCTGCATGATATGGATCATCTCCCTAGTAGTAGATACAGTGCAGTCAGTGAACAAGGAGACCAGTAGAGGCACGTTGTCCACCAGCTCCAGATGTGGCCTAATCTTGTCTATGCCTCGGGGAAGCTTCGCCTGTAGTGCGAAAAAAGTCAATAAATAATAACTGGACTAGTCTGTAGCAATTTTAACTATGAAAAGACTTCTCATATCAACAATTCCTCAGTACCTACTAAGCCTTAGTGTATACACAGAAACTAATGATGTTGAATGTTATTTAATAAAACTGCAACATTTGAATGAGTTATAATATCTGAAAGCTTTTTGAATTAAATAATATGCAAATTATGAGCTTACATCTTGATGCCTTAATTTTGTTTATTGTTTTTGGATTGATAGTTTATTTGTTCTACATAAGATCTGATAAGTCTGAATTCAGCTTGATATTCTACTATTTTTTGTTTTAATTCTTCTCAGATTGTTGACAGGATTTTGTAGGTTTCTGGTGGTAGGAAAATTCCTATGTAGTCATTCATATCTTTTCTGTCCCCTTTTTTTTAAGTGGGTGATCAATGCTACCTTCCAGTTATCTGAGATTCACCATATTTCTTGTATGATCCAAGTTCTAACGATTTTGGCCCTGATTTTTCAGGAACACTGTCACGATCTCATCTTCTTCTGACGCTTTTGATAGTCATGTTTGAATTTTCTGGAAATTCATGTTTGAACTGCGAATAGATAATTGTTTCTAACTGTAAATTTTCGTCAGTGCAAAAAGTATTCAAGCTGTTTAAAAACATAATTCCTACAAAAAACATGCAGATTTACTTCTCATTAAAAAAAAATTATTCACAAGTTATAAGTAAAGTATAATATTTACCTACAAATAGTTTCAGCAAAAAAAAGCCATATTTTTCCAACTTATTTTATAGTTTATCCAGTAAAAAAGATTCAAGAAGATGTGTTTCATGGTTATTGAAATATAGCCACTTCCCTGAAGTTTTGCAAAAACCTTAAAAATAGACAGGTAATTCTGACTTACCCGTTGTCTTTAAGGTTGGTCACAAAAGGGGAAGGAACAAAAATTACCTCATGATACATTAAATCTGACACATTCAATGTAGCTTAATATAAAAGATGTACTCTCAGAAATTAAAAGCTGTTTAATAGGAAAAAAAAAAAAAAACTCTAAAACTGAGTACATCACCGTTTCTTGAAACAGACTTGTTGTTCATACTCAAAAACTACAAATATTATAACAACCCTTTACAACTAACAACAATTTAGCTACACATTACTTGATTAAATACATTTTTTGGATGTATTTTGATTTAATATCTAAAATAATTTTCAATCTTTTTTATAAAATTAAAAAAAATTACAAAAGACATACTCTATTAAATTTTAAAACTCATGTCCACAATAACACTCGATTCAAGGATAACTTCAGGACTGGCAGGCACAGAACAGTGATTTATGAGCATTTGCCCTCTGAAGCAGCTGTTCATTTCATTAACAGACTGCCCATCTCAATAAAATCTGCCCTAACGCCAAAGGTGTTTAAAAATCGTCTCAAAGGCTTTTTAGCCTCACATTCTTATTATAACATAGGCGAGTTTTTGGCAAATAACTGGGAAACCACACAACTGGCACAGTAACAACGCTGCTGGAAGTCGATAATTTGGCAGGCGTGAATGATATAAATGTTATTATAATATTTGCTTGAAGTTTGTAATAAAATGTTCATTATCTACTGCAATAGTGAGCATTTGTTTTGTTTTGAATTCTATATCTTACAATGTAACTTTAAATATTGTAGCTAATTAAAAAACTAAATGTAACTTTATGATAAATCAATAACATTATAATTATTTTAATTTTGTCTTAATTTTAATTAAATACTTGATTCTATCTTGGTGCGGTATTAAGAAGTTTAGTGTTGTACTTAGCATATAGATGTGGTTCATATTGTGTTCCGAGTCAGTCAAGATAAGACAAAACTTGGAATAACTGTTTTACAAGTGTTATTTTACAGATTTAACAAAAATGTTGTTAGCGAGTGAAAAAGATTTAGCTTGTTTATTACAGACAAAATGTTAGTTGAAGTTTTGGGGTTAGTACATACCCGGTTGGACATGTCGAAGTTGACTGGGGCGCTCTGCTCTGTACTGTCAGTCAAACAGCTGAGCGACTGCCAGGCTTCTCCATGGCTCATGTCTAGACCATCTTCCTCGGCACGCTCACTACAACACCAGACATTATGGCACTCAGCATCTGGCATTTTTGTTATCTAAAATACTATTAAAAAACTTTATGAGGATTTAAATTTCATATGATTATAATATTATGTAGTAGGAAAAATTAGTAAAATAATCACATATCTTTTTTTAACGAAACTTGGTGGATAATATAAATAGATGTTAATTACATACAAAAATTATGCCTTGAATCTAAATCTATTTTTAATTCAAGTTTTGTGTAGTTTTTGTCACATATTTTTTTTACATCCCATTCATACATGAGATCTTGATAATGCGACAATCATGATGATGTAAAGCTCTAAATACTTATAAGTAAATTAAAGTTGTAAAAAATAATAAGAACTTAATTGACTTGGTTGAGGCAATATTGCAAAGGACAGATTCAGCTATAACTATTAAAACTGGATCTTCCTTCTACATTTCTTTATATTTATTGTATATTTATTTTAACCAAATTATTTTTTATTCATAATCACATAACTAGAGGTTACAAATATAAAATTTCTAGCTAATGGAAAACAAACAAAATAGAACATTTGGAATGCGGGAGAATGGTAAATATCTAAAACTTTTTTGATTTAATGAGCACTTTTTTACACCTTTTTTATAATAATAATAATATTGTGTTTCTATTAGGGATAGATAGTCCCTAAAGTCGGTTCTCAGTTCCATCGGTTATTGACAAAAAGAACTGGAACCGAGAACCGATGGGAAAATCTCGGTTTTGCGGTTCCGGATCTAGAAAAACGTAAATGGGGGAGATGCTTTCATATCAGAAAAGTTTCAGGTGCTGAATGAAAACAGAACAATCAAAGGCCATCCGGCCACAAAATGAAAAATGTACAGAAAATATCTGCTAAAATATACAGAAAATATCTGCCTGTAGAAGGCCACTTCCTTATCACTACGTAATTTGGCCATGAGATAAACAAAATATCTAAATCAGAAAATATTCGCATATAGTCTGGCCACTTCCTTATCAGCACACAGATAACATTAATGAATAGGAATTCACACACTAAGGCAGCGAATTAAAGCCATTGAGTTTTTGTTCAAGTGTCCAGTTTTCCTTGCCCTGAGCTCCATCCTTGTTTATTGCAACCCTTTCTTATCACTTCCTGCCTGATAAAAACCACCTTGTGTAAACATTCCATTTACAACTCATCTAACATTCTGAAATTAATTATGCTTCTAGTTTTATTGTGAATTTTGAAAAGCAGTTTTTATGATGAACTTAAGATATTAGAGTTTATTTATTTAGACTTGTAATGAAAAAACAATGCATACAAAATCGAGGAAATTGGATTTAAAAATAAATTTGTAAGATTAATATTGTGTCAAAACTAAACAAAATAAGTCTTTAGCATTTTTATTACCCTCCAGGTGCTGGGTTGAACTTTCTTAAGTGCTAGGCGTTTTTCATCATGTTTGCAACTGTATATAAAATATTTTTTTAAATACTGTAAACCTAATTAAAATGGTACATATTACATATCATTATTTTCAGGAAAAGCCATAGAATAAGAAAATATACTTATACAGGACTTATCTTTTCATGGTAAACTATTGCTGGATGTTATTCTTTACAAAGAAGAAAATTTTTTTTTAATTTTTTTAATTTGAGTTCATGTATCAGTTTACAAAAGACATAAAATGAAAATCCAAGATAGACATATTGTAGAAAACTTAATAATTAACACAAAAATATATACATATTATAGGTTATCTTCTTAAGACACATTCAGTTAGAGTAAAAAATGGAAAATTGTCCTATGTAAAAAATCACTAATACATGACAAGTTACACATTTCATTGTAACATGTAGTGTTATTTCACTTTTACAACTCAAAATGTTTTCAGCTCACAAAATATAACAATGACAATCAATAAAACACTAAAATAATTAATTTAAAAATATATCTTATGTACAAAAATTTACATTCTTGAGCAATGACAAGATGATTTACTCAGAGTCAAATTCACTCTCAATGTCTGATTGTTCATTTAGTTCGTCTAACACATTTATTATTGCACTAGACCTACTTAATTCACTCATTTTTTAAGATAAAATACAATAAAACAATAATAATAGATTACAATAACAAACTTACAATGTAAACAAACATCAAGCGGCAATACACTGAGCATCTGATTTGTGTGTGTTGAAAACAAAACATACGCTCCTAAACAATTGTTGTATATCGGCTGTTTTGATGCAGACGTATTCCATAGAGTATAATAAGTTCCGCGTTTCTTCTACTTCAATACTATATAACATACTTTGTAATATTCAGTCGTTTAAAGCCGCTAGTGCATTTTAAATAGATCGCGTACCTAACATCGCGCTACGCGATGTCAGCACTACAACGGCGAGCGCTGACATCGCGCTACGCGATGTCAGCACCTGGAGGGTTAAAATAGTTACATTTTATTTTAATTGTTTGTTTTTACAGTCTTAAATTGGATTAATGTTTAAAGGATTAATGTTTCAAATTGCATTGACTTAACATTTACTGACTCAACATAGTTTATTTCTTAAATTAAAACAAAATGTATACCGTACTGTAATTTTTTAAAACATTTATGGTATTATTGGCTGTTTAGTTTATTATGAATGTGAGTAGCATTTATATTTTCTTAATTCAATATTATCACCAATTGAGAAAAGAACCAATAGTTAGTAAAAATATTTTTTTTTAATAGTTAGTCAAAATATTTTTTTTAATTAATTATACTAGCCGACCCGTGCGAAGCATTCGCACTGTATTCTCTTTAAATCCCTCTTAATTAAAGTGCACACAGTATAGTTAGTAAAGCATAGTTAGACTGCAATTTAACCTAATGTAAATATGGATTAAAGAAGAAATAAAATATGTGAGTTTAAATTTAATATTATTTATTTTATAAATGTTAGGTTAAGTTATTTACAAATTACAGCATATTTACAAATTCAAAGTACCTCTTTAACCCAAGGAGTGTTGATCGCCTCAAATTGAGGCGATCGGTATTTTCATAAACTGTTACCGCCTCAATTTGAGGCGATGTGCGCTCACTCGATTAATGTCGCTCACAGTTGGGAAAAAAAGTCAAAGTCGTCTCAAATATATATCATTTGAAAGGCCGTGAATCAGTGTTTGTTTACATGTCTTTGGTTTTGCTCTATGACTGTCAGATGAGGCACAGTGGCAGAAATAATTATTTGTTTACTTCTTAGTCGTCATCTGTCAATCAACTCGCCAGTCTCAATCCCCATACCAAGCGGCAGTTGTTTATGTTTGTAGATCTGTTGTGTTATGCTTTGTGTGACTTTTAGTGTTTGTGTATTATAGATTGTATATTATTAGTGATCATGGGTGATCCGTGTCGTGGTTTATAAACATTATAATTATGCATGCTAAAGTTGGCATATTCGTTGCTAGGCAACATATTTATTGTTACTTCATAAATATATGTTGTATAAATGTTTGCCTATATAATTCATTTGTGTGACTTTTAGTGTTTGTGTATTATAGATTGTATATTATTAGTGATCACGGGTGATCTGTGTCGTGGTTTATAAACATTATAATTATGCATGCTAAAGTTGGCATATTCGTTGCTAGGCAACATATTTATTGTTACTTCATAAATATATGTTGTATAAATGTTTGCCTATATAATTATATGTTTTTTTGTTCAGAATGAAATTCTGCACAACTTGTATCTCAGTTTTTTTCTAATATCATAATTTTATATACATAAATGACTGTCAATCTACTTATAAAATTTATTTTTATAAAAAATTTATAAATAACATTATATTTAAAAACTTTTAAAAATTTTTAAACTTTTTCCATTACCAATAATTAAAATTTATTTATTACTAATAAAAATGATACAAGTTTCATCTTTCTAATGCTAATAATAAATATACAGCGAATATTTAAAAAAAGTATTACAAATCACTGAAAATTTGGCGACACTACACAAAATTATGACCAACACTCCTTGGGTTAAACACTATGTTTGATGTGATTATGTTTGTTTTGATTTATTTAATTCACATGTTACAGCTGATCGAATAATGTAAATAAACATTTCAAGTTTAAATTACTTGCAGAATGATATAATAGGTTGTTTTTCAAAAAAACTATTGGAAAATGAGAGATTTGTATATTTTTATCAAGTAGTGGGTAAAAAAAGCTTTAAAATGACACCTCATTTATGAAAATTGGTGAAGCATTTAGGAAGTTATGGCGTACCGACAAAAAAAAAGTACTTTAGAAATTATAATATATATATAGATTATTATTTATTTTTGCTGTTTATTTTTGACATACTACAATTAAATCAACCTCTTAAATTTAGCTGTAGTAATTTCAATCAATTGTTGTGATTTGTTTTTGAAAAAGTTTTATTACGAAACCATTTGGCAGGTTATTTTTTATTTTCTCTAGGCTTATAAGTTTTGTAATTTCCTCAAGGTAAATTTCAATTGCATACTAATTTAAGCTTCATATTCCATTCAGCTAAATTGTATACTTTTTAAAATTAAAGTAATACTTTCTTTGTGCAAAAAATGTAAACACTTATACCATGAGAATAATTTAAATGTTACCAATCCTCTAGTTATTGGAAATATTGTATGTCTTTTATAGGGTTTTAGGGTGTATTTTACTTCATATTGGAGAAATCGTCAAAATACTATGCACTGTTTTTACTGACTGATTTCACATAATTTGTTGATTCACTGGCGTAAAGGTATTAGAAAAATTTTCTGAGACTTTCTCAAAAATACTCAGAACCGAGAACTGGGAACTGAGAACCAATTTCAGTAAAGAACCGAACCGGAATGGAAAAAAAATGGAACCGACCCATCAATAGTTTCTATACTATCCATATATTACTTTGTTTAATTTGAAAGAAACTTTTCTTAAAATTGAATAGTTTACTTACCTTGAAATTTCATTTTAAAGCAAATGACTAACATGCAAATAAAACATGTTTTAAAACAAGACTAATGCATATCCTTCCAGCAATGATACAAAAACCCAAAATGAAGGAGTAAATTTAATTGAATGCTTACAGTGCACTAGGGTCATGGTCCAGGTTGATGGCTGAGGGGGCTGACACACTCATGGCTCTGGAACTGCCGAGAGTACCGCCACTGGAACATATTTCTGGGTAACTATCTGCCAAGTAGTGGAGGAGTGAGTATTGTAGGAGCATTAATGGTGGGAATGTGGAAAAAGAAACTAATAACAAAATAATAAACTTGATGTTAATGTATGATGTTACTAATTATAAATTAAGCATTGATCTTAGACTAACTCAAATTCCGGTTTCTGTTGATGGAGCAGTTTCTGAGCCACTTAAAAATTATTTTTCTTGGCCATGCTTTGAATTTCATATCTTTTTTAAGTATTCTGTGATCGCTTTATTTCTCTCTTTAGAAATTCAATATCAATCAAGAATTATAATCTAACAGTCGTTTTATGATCAAGTAAATAATTACAGTAAAATCCTGCGATGTACAATATTTGCACCATATCGGGTATGTTGGAAGTCTGTAGTTGATAAGTTGTTAGCTGAAAAGTAATAATGGGCTGCTTTTATGTTATTTGGTTTTATCTTATGATGATAAATTTCCACAGTGTCCAATTATTTCTCTAAAATAATCAAGAGTTCCTCAAGATAAAACAAAAACTTTCCGATTTCAATTATTACTTAAAAATATTTATAATATTTGTTATAAGCAAGAATTCAGTTTATTGTATGAAGATGTAACCGATACAATATGTTTCTTTCGGACGGTTCCTACTACTGTCATTTAGTCCTTTTTCTACCTGGCATCTTTTTTTCTCACTCTGTTTCTTCCAGTTGGCTAACCCAGCAAACTCTTCCTTCTTATGTTCCATCCAAACCCTTTTTCTATTACTTAGTTCAACTGTTCTCATTCTCTTCAGAACTCCCTTATTTTTATCATCTCTTTTAATCTTAGATCTTACATCTGAGGATTTTCAACTGCTTCAACCTTTTTTACCCATACTGACTTCACAAAACCCATGACGTTGATGGCCCCCCCACCCACACAGACACATACAATGGTGTCACTTCCCACTCACCTATACATGTAAGGCTTTACCAAGGGTCTTTATAACAAATTCACACACTTGCAATGGCACCATACACTCTTCTACTCCACTTTTATATCAATCAAAACACCCCACCTGTTTCTTTCAAACCATTTTCATCGTTATTTTTATTACAAAACATTCTGTTCCTGCAGTAATCCTTACTCTCACTTCTAATTTATTTATTCATAAGACGCCGATCGTCAAGATATGGGCGAATATGGATTTCGAATAGTGTGATGAGTGTAGATGAGCGAATGTAGTCATTGTTACAAACTAAGGCCGACTATTCCTTAGAAAGTGTCATTAATTAATAGCCCAATGACAAATGAACAGCCGGTGATTATCAGCTGATCCTTCTCAAAATGTATTGAATCTGAGCGGAATCGAACTGAGAACCTTTAGCATATGAAGCTGGGATTGAACCAACTACGCTACCGACCAAATGGCCATCTCATTCACTCTGTAATTGAAGGTAAATTAAAAAACACTCAATTTGCTTTATTATTACTTTACCTTTCTTTCTTGAGTTTAGTTATTCCATATTCTATATTTATTTAAATAAATCTTTAGCATATCCATGGAGCAGCCATAGCTTGGGGACTAAGATAGTGTCTTGCCATGCAGCCATTCTGGGTTTAATTAAGGTGGCCGTTTCCCAAACTGCCAAGCCATTGCTGGGAAGTCGACAAGCCCAGACAGCTCTATAGTAGCAAGGCAATTTACCATTAGTGTGCCAAAACATATTGTTCTATTTCAACTGTACGGTTCGTTTTTATTATTATATTAAGTTATAGTGAAACTTTATGATTGTTGAAGGTCCATTCTAGTGGACCATATGAGTTTTTCAATGTAAAATCATAAAGAATGATATTTGAAGTTTCTCATATTTAACCATATAAAAAGTATAAAAATACAAAATTTTGTACAAAAACCAACTGAAGTCCACTGAGTAGGTTTTCACTTTTCAAATGACACTTCAAGTGTTCAGATACAATTATTATGATCCGAATCATTAGATAAAAACTCATGTTTTTGGCGCATTATGCAGAGGGAAAAGCTCCCCTTAATGGTGTGACCATGAAGTTTTTACCCCATGCTGTTCCTTTGGATCGGAAGTGGGGCATCTCTGCCTACAAAACACTTTACAAAATTTAATTTAAGCACATCTCTTTATTTATTAATAAGTACCATGTTGATTCATCTTATTCTATATAAAACTTTGATTTTATAAAAAATTTTACTTGTTTCCATTTTAAAGTTTAGCACAACATTCAACTGGATTGAATAAATTATAAATATATTCTTTGAGACTTATCTTGAATCTTTGAGCGAATTTATATGTGAATAATTAATTTAGGTGCACATATATGAATGTAGGCTTTGTTACTAAAGTCAAATCATTCTTCAAAAATTGCCATTTATTGACCTCAACAAGGGGGAGCAGGGTATAGTACGCGCGCTGAAGGTCCGGCCTCCTGGCTAGCCTACTAGTCATATAAAAACATCGACTCTGAGCGAGGCGGTCATAGACAGATCGTAAAGGGTGATTGTTTACGTGTTTACGGAGTATTTGTATTTTGCTATATCTTATAATTAGACTAGTATTTAAAATAAAAACATCAAATAGCTTAAGAGTTTGAAAGTTAACTAATTAAAACGTATATCAATAACAACAATTAAATATATCATACAAAATTATAAATCAGTTAATAACTTTAATTGAAATTAAGTAACTAAGAAATATATACTTCTTACTGTCACTAACAACAATATTTCTGTGATTTCCCGAACCGTTAAAATACATATAATTTTTATTTAAATTGGTTTAAAATAAAAATGATGAGTTGGGAGTGACTCGTCAGTTTTATAAAACTCATGGACGGTTCTTCTGACGACACGTTTGTCGAAATCGTCTAGTTCTGTTGCTGGTCTTTTTTTTATTTATTTTTTTTATTTGTTTTTTTATTTTTTTTTTTTTACGAACGCTCTTTTTCCGCTGAAGTGTCCAATAAACACTTTTCACGCCGATATTCCGTTATAAGAGTTTTTGAAACGCTACATGCAACTGCAGTTCGGTAGCGTAGTTGGTTCAATCCCAGCTTCAAGTGCTAAAGGTTCTCAGTTCGATCCCAATCAGAGTCAATACATTTTGAGAAGGATCAGCTGATAAACCGCCGGCTGTTCATTTGTCATTGGGCTATTAATTAATGACACTTTCTAAGGAATAGTCGGCCTTAGTTTGTAACAATGACTACATTCGCTCATATACACTCATCACACTCATTCGAAATCCATATTCGCCCATATCTTGACGATCGGCGTCTTAAGAATAAATAAAAATAAAAAAAGTTCGTTCAAACGATTTTTTACGGGGGTTCGTTGTTCATCTTTTAATTTGGCCTCATTCGCCATGAACTCACTTACTCTCCAAATTATTTCCCTACCCTGACTTCTAGCAGTTTTTCCTTGAGCTACTTTAGGAATAAAGTTGAGGCAGGAACCACTAAAGGAATAAACTATTTAGGATTTACGTTCACTAATTTTACAACCTTAAGAGTCTGCAGAGGCTGTCGGCCAATTTGGTTTTAATCTCATTAGAACGATATTTTTTTGAACCGGACAAATGATCACGCGTGTCCAAATTTGACATTTATTTTTAAACGGTCTTTTCCAAACAAATTCTATATGATCAAGAGTGAAATTACTCGTTGAACTGCTTTGTGGATTCATAATTAGTTTAATAGAATAAATATAAAATTTATTTAGTTTAAAGTTTTTATTTTCACCTATTTTTCAAAACTAGGCGTATGAATTCATAATATCAAAAGCAAACCCAATGCGCAATATGATAGAATTTTAAATGACACCTCATACACAACTTTTGGGTAAATAAATAATGATAAAAATATGGATTCAAAATAACGTTGTTTTTATGAGAATTAAATCAGTATGGCTGACAGACTCTGCACTCTTAACACACTCAAGGAACACAAAAAAAATACAAACTGACTTATTACACTACAGTAGTTAGATAAAAACAAACATATAACCAATTAAATAATTGTTTATCGTACACTTGAGTAAAAATTCTTAACACGCTAAACCACAAGCCAATATATTGCACGCAGTCTGGAAACGTACTGAATGTGCATCCGTAGATAACAATATAACAATTAACGTAACTTATTTTAGAAGCAAGCATGGAAAAGACTTCTAGCGTGGGAAAGTCTGACAGTAACGAATGTTTCCAGGACTGCAGGCATATTGGGCCCTCCACCCGTCTCCTCCCTATCACCGCTCGGCGGGCTCGAGGCCGGACCTTCGCCGCGCGGTCTATAACTAAGTACTAACAGTTAAATTAGATATTAGAACTGCTTTGTGTTTGTCTGATATTCGGCTAACTGGTTAGGATGCAATTATCTTCCGTGGACAAAATTTAATCCTTGATCACCACTCACATGGACAAACTAGATTTCTCCAGTGGTCCATATTTTAACCATTATTATTGTTATTCATCTCTAAGATGCCGATCGTAGAGATATGGGCGAATATGAGGCGTGAATGAGTGTGATGAGTGTAGATGAACGAGTGTAGTCATTGTTACTATCTGAGTTCGACTTAGCTCAGAAAGGACTATTTATTAATAGCCCAATAGCCAGGGCAACTATGGGACCTACAGCTTTACGTGGGATCCGAACCACGTAGTGTTGGTCTGATTTTCAGCTAATTGACAAGTTTGACACTTAGTTCTCTCCCCTACACAACACCCGAACCTTGACTACCATTCAACACGGACACTCCACACTTCTCTAGTAGTGTCTATATTGATGACAACCATTGAGTGGACGAGTGCGACATAAACAATCTACAGGGACTCCCAACCACTCAAAAGATAAGTGTTTCTATGTTCAATTCTCAAGGGCAATATTGCTCTTTACTAAAGGAGCAGGTCACAAACCCAAAGGGACTAAAGCAACATGCTCTCACGTCACACCATGAGCTGGTGAAATGTAATAAGACTGTGTCAATATTAAGAGGGCTGAAATCAAATATATCATCTACAATCTCCACAGCACTTGCCCTGTGACAGTGTATAGATGGGTGTATTCTAATGATCATTAGGCATTTCCAATAATTTGAATAAATTCTTTTTTACTGCACTGAACAATACATCAACACTATCATTTTCTAGCCTTCAATCTTTCTACTGCTCTCATTTACACAACATTTGATCTGTTCTTCTAAAACATTTTCTTATTATTTAATAATATATATAAAGAAAAGTAAATTCATCTTTGGTTAGAACTAGGCACTAGTAACTTCAAACAATTTAAAACTCCATAATATGAATTCCTGCATAAAAATGATTACCAGAGAGCAACACTGAAAGTATTAGGTTGGTAACACCAATTTAATAAAATGGCAAAAAATGTTTATAGAAAGACAACATTTTTACACTTATAAACAAGAATTATTTAATTTAATTTCTTTCTTAACAGGCACCACTTTTAATTAAGGTTGAGTGGAAGAGAGGACTTAATAGTCCTAACTCCGCCTAATAAAGACAATTTTCATTTTATTTCATTTCATTTTGGATAAATGTTACATATTTCAGTAATTGGTTAGGAATTATTCAGGAAAATTAATTGAGAACTCATCAAAATGTACAAAACATCCTGAGTAATTGGCAATATCCTTGACACTACATTTTATGTTTATAAAAAGACTGACACTTAATTTAGATGACTTAAGAGGTGAAGATCTCCAACTTGAGTTTGTTCCTACTGACTTACCTATAGCCGGTGAGCAAGGGATGCAGGTCGTCCTTACTGTCGTCAATGTCGATGGTCACCGGCGCTGCCGCTACTTTGACGTTGTCGCTAGCACTATGACACCCACAGGCAGCAGGCACAGACAGGTTAGTACACACATTGCATCTTTTCCCATATCTGTCTACATGGATTTTGAATAGTAAATCTTTTACTTCTCTAAATCTTTGGTAACCTTTTTATTACTTTTAATCTCTTATTAGTTATATGCAGGCTTTCACTAAACAGTGGATCTATAAATAAAGCATTGGATTAAGTCTACAAAAATTACCAGTTTAAAATATTGTTTTAAAATGTATGTAATAGTAACTTTTTGTTTTGAAATTCAAGGTTATTTTAGAGTGCATTAGGCCATGAATGTATAAAATAAGAGAGAAAAGATACCCGTGAACTTTTTTCTAAAGACAAGTCTTGTAATACAAATAAAATAAAACGTATAAAAGACACTTTCAAAACAGTACACAATTTTCAACACTATTAAATGGATATTTGTGAAATATGTTGTTTCATTCATATATTTTTACGTGTTTGTATTGTTGAATTTTTTCCTCAAGTGTTGGTTTAAAACTTAGCAAACTTGATGATAAATTCTATACATTTTCAAACAGCAATCTTCATTTTTGTAAGCAATTTCAACGGGCAAAGTTTTAACCATCTTTACTTCAACTGCCCAAGGAATTACTGACCTTGTTATAAAACTGCAACATTAAATTGCTTAGGTGCTTTATCTTATTTTACAGCATAAGTTAGTTGTTATTATACTGTCTATAACTGGATTGGTTCTTTGCACTCTGCTTCGTTTTGTCATAAGCGTTTTTAACATTTAATGACAACTTATTATTGTTAATTAATCTATAAAATATCTCTGATTTGAAACTAGATAAAGTTCAGTACTAAACCAGATTTATTTTATTTTTATTTCAAGAAAATCAAGAGCTAAACCCCCTCCATACACTTTTAATTTGTTCTTTTATATTTGTTTAACAAGGGTTAAGTGTTACAGAGGACTTTACACTACTAACTTCCCTCCTGAATAAAGGTATTTTACATTTTACAAGGTGTAAAAAAAATATGGAAATGCTTTCAAAACTTTTGTATGACTTCACTTGTAAAAGTAAAATTTTGTACATGATTATGCTTACAAAGAACATACTTTTTGGCAACATTAGCAACATTTCATCTTTTCAGCGGACAACCTACGAGAAGTTGAACGAAAATCTTCAACATAAGCCTAGGGCATGTTTGGTATCAAATGAAAGGTCTATTAAAGAGAAATTAATTGCCATAAACCGGACTTTGAAAGGTTTATATTTTCCAGAGTAGAGGTCATTTGAATTCCCAAGTAACTAATTTTAACAATATTGTTTTTCTGCTATGTAATGGTTTTAAGAAAATTATTCTGATAAAAAATTATATAATATGGTACTCAATTATTAAACAAAATTAAATTATCTATGGAAAAAAATAACACTATAAAAGCGTTTCCATATTTTTTTTCTACCCTGTATATTTTGTCATTATTGGGCACATTTGTAAGAAGACATGGAGATATACTCTGTCTTTATTTAAGTATAGAGTTGTTAAGGTTTCTCTATTTTAATATGGTTTGATTATGTTCTAAAAAAATCTAGTTTTAATCCAATAACAGCTGAAAACAGGAGATTTCAAACATACCAAAACCTCTTGAAGGATTGGAAATCTCCAACATATAAACCATAACAATTGTCATGAAGGAGGTTCATAAGGTTTTTGCCAACAGTATTTTCAAGTGTCAGTTACTTCCTGTTGTCTGGTGACTAAAGAATAAGACAGTGATCCTGAAATATTTCAGTATCTTTATCTGTTAGTGTTTTGTGTATGACTTTATTTATAGTTTGTCAGATATGCTGTTTTCCTTTCCTTTCGCTTTTTCCTAATGTCCTATATGCGCTGTAATGTTTATCTTATTTGTGCCATTGTACAATTGGTCTTATTTAACTTGAGATTTTATTCAAACAATTGCAAACTAACAAAGTTTCCTAAACTGGTAATTTTTTCTAATGAAAAAATGAGATTAATTATTAGCCAATGCAAACAATGATCTGAAATTTTACTTATATAAACTTATGATTGTTTTTCCAAGTAGACGGAGTTAAGAAAAGCAGCATTTTATGACATTTATAGGACAATGAATAAGGAATAAAACACAATTTAACTGTTGTTTCTTAGACTTGAGTAAATAATGCTGCAAAACATAAGAGTAAGAGTAAAGAATCAGAGCTAGCTAATATATCATTTCTGATTGAGATAGGGTCAATGTAAAAGTTATTTTCCAGTGCCAATCTGTAAAAATTTGTTTTCAAAAGGCAACAGCTTCAATTAAAATATGTTAAACACATTAACACTGAATTTTTTTTCAAGGGACGTGCAGTTTTTGTGTATTTTAACTAGGGGTGTGCGAGTAGCAGTTTTAGGATTCGAGTCATCAAGTTCTTAGACATAATTTCAAGTTCGAGTTTTTTCGAGTCAAGAATTAACCCTTAATTAAATAAAATTAAAACACTGAAATTAATTAAGCAATATATTCTAACACTATTTATTCAGTTCACTGAATAATTAATAAAGTTTGGAAAATTGTTTTAGAATCTATGAAATGATTGTAGGCATCAGTGATTAAATATAAATATTCATAAAGATATTATGTTAAATAAACTGTAAAATAATATGTGAAATATTTGTCAAAAAAGAGGCATAAAATAAATTCAGAGTAAAAATTAAAAATTCTTTAAGTAAAAAAAATTGCAATCTGGTGCTAAAAACATTATATAATAGCCTTACCGCTAACCCTACTGTGAAAGTTGATCTGTAAACTTTAATCAAATCAAACTGACAAACAAATTAATTTTCTTAATATATAAAGAATACAGCAATAGATGTGGAAAGAGATTGGTCTTGTCACTAGAATCCATTTTATTTTATTTTTATTTTGTTTCCTATGGTATGCAAAGTACCATGGGACAAAAACAAGTTTCAAATGTTCACAAAACTACTAATGTGTAATGCTTATGTGAACTGAAGCATTACACATTAAAAGTTAAACCTAATAATCCATCAAACGTAGTTACACAATAATGTGTTCTTTTCAGCTAACCTCAATTTCACCATTGACTACAACGTTTTGTTTTCACTAACAGGAACAAAATAATTACTTGTCAATAAAATACTAACTAGCGATAACAACTGCCGACTGGTTAAGGTTAACCTTGTTTTCTTTTCATCGTACTTCCATGTGTCAAATGAGTTGTCAAGAGATGGGCGTTATTTAATGACACAGGATAAATAACATGGTAACAGCAATGTAACCTGTTATAGATTTAACAGGTTACACGAAATACCCTGATATTTTTGTAACTCCAAGTCATGATGTATGATAAGGTTATAACAAACTTAAAACTGTAATCTGATAAACTTATAACTGTAAACTTATAAAGCATAGTGGTAATGGAGAGTAAATATAACGTGCTGAGAAGTAAACGGTACTGTAACTGAACTACGAATAAAACTTATGGCTCTTGCATGTTACAGTTAAATTATCGATAACAGAACGAACTTTGAGCGGTAACTCTGCAACGTCAAGTAAAGCCACAACTTCAACTTCATATTCTTTGGTAACTTGGAACATTATCTAGACCCAAGGTGCATGGAATAGGAGAATCTATTCCACACGCTTGATCTAGATCAGCCGTAACGAGGCTTCGAGCCGTTAGGTAATATCAGGCCATAACAGAATAACTGTCAGGAACGTCAACGACAACACGTCGAGAGTAATAGGTTACAAAATTAAAGATTATTATAACACGTTACCAGAACATAATAGAATTACATAACAGAATATGGAAAAAGTAACTGCAATTCCTATCTCTAGTGTAAACGTCAACAAAAACTCAAAAAAACAAAATGAATACCAAATTGAATCCACAGCTAGCAGTACATTTTATATTGGGACTCGTCGAGTCGGTAATGTACTGGTAGTAGCTACATTAATCGTTATTTAATTAGTCACGTTGCCACTGCCAGAACGAAACTGTTCCGGTCAATCTATCTCAAATTATTATATCTTTTCAATTTCAATAGTTTACGTTCCATGCTGTAATCGCCATGGCCGTACGATCAAAACTGGTGTGTGTGAATCACAAATCTGAATAAATTGCGAGAACATCTCCAGTTACGAATACGATATTATGGTCATATTTTAAATACAGTTACCTACATAAAATACTTATCTTTATAATCTATTATACAATTGGTATAATCTATTGATTATAGCGTTTTAAGCTCAAAGATATGGCAAAACTCGACTTGATTTTTTTCGAGTTTTTTTAAAATCTCGTTGAGTTCAGAGTTTTTTTAAAAACTCGAAATAAACTTGAATTTCGAGCTGCTCGCACACCCCTAATTTTATAATTAATTTACTATACATTTCAACCTTAAATTCAAGCTAAAATTGAGAACACACTATATAAAAGAAGATCTAAGATTGTTACTAGGTATTCATGGCATAAAAGTTTAGAAAACAATTAAAAGACACCATATTAATGACACAGTCCCATATTATACAGTATTTAATATTAAGAAACAACAGTTTTCCAACAAACAATAACTAAAATAAAAACTAAAATGTCACAAGGCGATGGAAATAAGGATGTTAAAAAGCACACAAAATATTATTAGAAAAATGATAGATGTGTAAATATACAACATTTTTAAACGCTGTGCATGAGAGATTCTTAGCCTTGATAGTATATACCTTAAAAAGCTATGGCGATTAACATGCTAAGAAACCTGAGTCACCCATTGGATATGAAGGACATAAATGTACATGTATGGTGACCAAAAGATACATGGTATTAAATACAATAGTTAAGATTAAGAGCAAGAATTATTTAGACAGTTTTATTGCAAAGCTCAAGAGATTTGAAGTAATAGACCATTTAGAAATACTCAAGCAAAATGTAAAGAACACAGTGAAAACACTCAGAACGAAATGTTACCTTAGCTATTTCTTTGAAGTTTGTGACGCTGACGTTATGTTTCTCAAATTTAAATTACGAACCTAAAATAATATTTACCATACAATTTTTATGGCTTAGACTCATCAAATTTAAATTTTTTTGGTTTAATCTCACATTTAATAAAAAATGTATACGTCATTTGATCAAACCATTGACAGAGACTACATTTTAATTTTATTATTATTACTAAAACTAGTTCTTTGTTTTGTACCGACAGCCAGATTTCATCTGGATATAGTGTTACATTTTCATGAGTCGATTACTACTATGAAAAAGCTGATTACCTAGAATCACTCATATTTGTACAACAACACGTGAAGTTTATCTTTAAATCACTAAAAGGAATTCTTACATGTTCATAACGGACCAAACTTCATACATAAACTCACTGACAGACTGCTTATCTTGTTTATTAATTTCATTAAAGATAATCATATCAGTAAGATGATTATATCTAAACTAGATCCTAGAAGTGTCTTTTTAATTACCAAATTTGAATAGTAATATATAGTCGGACCAATGATCTGTAAAACGAACCAAACCATACTATGTTGATTTTCTAGTTAGTTTTTATTAACAATAATACTGATTATTTAAAATGTAGGACAAAACTTGATTTTACTATACTTCAAACTCGTTCATCTAAAATTAAAATACTTCTCAAAACATTTTTTTTCAAATATCCGCACTTAAGGATAAAATATGAATCACAATTAATGTTTAAGCCGCACTATATGCTAATTCAAACTATGTATGCCATTTATCAATATAGAATAGTTGATTTTCAAATAGGATTCCTGTTTACATAAAGTTTTAGAACACAAATGTAATGTATTACTTGAAACAATAAAATTATACTACTTTGTAGTTACAGCCAAGGACAGCTAGAATACTTTAATCCTTGTTCTTGTTACTATTTTGACTGCTACTATTAGAGTCAAAATATCACTATCAGGTTATCCTGCTGTTATGGATAAGCTAGAAGCCACTTAACGAATGTATGCTTTGTTATATAAAGTATACCTGCGCTATTGGGGCTCTCCCGCCTTGTATATTTATTTATCTATAATTTTGAAATTTTGCATGTACTTGAAAAATAATTAAAGACACAGTTTTAAAACACGTTTTAGAAGTTACGAAAAAAAGCAGTAAAATAACTATAAAAATGACAGGTCAAAGCAAATACTATAAGAACGATGTCATTGCTGAGCTATGATGTGAACAGAAACTAAAGTTATATTAGTTTTAGGTTAGGAGAGATAGGTCATCAGCAAACTTAAACATAAACCCAAAGTAAACGGCGCTTGGAGGGAGAGAATGATTATTTCTCCCACCAAAGTTCCCCTCCAATGGTGGGGGACTGTCATGCATGTGCTGTCCGCAGGCCATTTACCATGGGTTAACGTATACCTAAGAAGACAAGCCCACTAACACCTTTAAGTAGTAAACAAATACAGGAACAATACATTCTACACACATTTTCATTGTCACTGACATTCTCTCTCTACTCACCTTACAACAGAGCCAGTGACAATGAAAGTTTGTTTACTATTGTAAGGTGTTAGTGGACTTGTCTTCCTAGGTAGGTTTGCTGATGTTACACTAATGGTTTCCTTGCCATGTGTGTACTTACATTATGAAGGCAATGCCTCTGTAATCGAATACCAAATTATAATACATATTACATTTTCAAAAGCCAATAAATAACCCGCATAAATTAATAATGTTAAAACAATGGTAACAAAAACTGAGAAGAAATAAAACTGAATGTTCCTAATAGGTCTTAAAAGTAAGTGATCTAATAAATATCTACCAGGAATTAGTGAGACAGTCTTGGCAAAAATTATAAACGCAAGTTGTAGTGTGTCTGCAAGTTTCTAGTTTACAATGCATGTCAACATTAATATTGTTACTAATTGATGTCCACGTTAATGTTTAAAACTCACTTTCCAAGGCAATCCGCATTTTAGTACAGTGATAATATGTACAGAGTAATTTACGACCATAAAAGTAATGATGTAAAAAGAATATTAATGATATATTTGATAAAGCAGAATTAGGGGAAAATGATCCAGGTGAATAAATTTTTACATAAAAATATTTGGACTCAAATTTATAAATTTCTAAACAATTTATAAAACAACATTTCTCTGATATAAATCAGTTTATCCATTATTTATTTACATCGGAATGTACCTGTTGCCCTTCAAGACATATTACTTCAAACTTTATTGGTCCTGCATTACATAACACATGCATCATTAAACATGTCCACACTTAGTTTACATGATGGAAATGATGTTCATGTTTTAATTTTTCTTATCTCCAAAAGACAGTTTCAAATTAAAGAACCTGACACCTGTAAATCAATTTTATTTTTTCGAATAATGATTGCAAATGGCTGCAATAACTTGTAAACCTTGCAAATTTAAACGCCCAACTAACAGATAAAATGAGCAAATACATTCAAATTATAAACAGTTTAACTATTGGGTACTGTCTTGACAATAAATTTATGGTTTACACCTTTTTAGTTAGGTTAAGTTTTAGTTAGTTTAGGTTGCTTACAATTTTTGTTTAACTTTGTACTTGCTTATATTTTAAAATTTGTTATGCTCTTTTATTACACCCTGTGTTTACTATTTTTCCCTTTATTGCATGCTCTCTTGTTCCCTAATTCCCATGCATTATTAGACACTACCATCTACATTTCAGTATACACTTTAGTCAAAACCTTGATTGAACATGCTTTCTTTTACAACCAAATGCTTCCCATTTTATTCTTCATGCTTCCTTTTCACTGATTACCTATACAACTCAAATATGCCTATTTGTTTTACACGTTTCTATGTCACTCTAAGACTCACCTGCTGCGCTCACTGAGCAGTGAAATGTGGCAGTTCCACCCACTCTCTAGACCCATCTTCTCCGAAAACACCCGTGACCGTAACTCATTCTCCTTGCTGAAATGGACGAACCTGACGCAGGCTCGCTCCAGCTGGTCTATCAACTGAACCTGTTTGTGAAAAACATAACAATGTTTAGTTTAGTAACTGAAACTTATCAATGAATATAACAAATCAACAAAACTTATGAACAAAAACATAATACGTCTCATTAACACCTGCACTTAAGTTGAAACCCTAAACCAGACGATACGTGACATATCGCCTTACTTAAATATTTAAATTAATAGAGCCAAGATAAAACATCTTCTGAGCCTTAGCTATTTAATAGTAACTCGAGTGAGAATGGCTTTGAGGACCAAAGTTGGGTTGGAAAAAAATCAATGCCGCCATCTTAACTTTTTTTGTAAGAATCTTTTTTCATGAATGGTCTTGTGGTATATAATTTTTTTTATATTTACTAAAAAATTAAAATTTATAAGTTAAAACACTTTAATTTAAAAAAGAATTTAGAAGATACAGTGTTATCACAATTTATATGGTTCGGTCTATTTTTAACCAGTTATTATTCAACAAAATACTGTATTTTCACCAAAATATTTTTTTCCTAGAGCTACAAAAGTGAAAAATATTTGTATTTGAGAACTTTGAATGGAACCAAAATTATGAATATTTCGTAAAAGGAATAAAATGAAACATTTTTTAATGTATTCCTAATATGTAATTTAGATAACTCAAACTGTTCTCCCATTGTATGTTTAAGACACATTATGTGACTCAACCTATTTATATATATTACCTGTTAAGAATATCACATTTAATCTATATTATAGGAGGGGTAACTTCAATGTTACTGACTCGTCCTGTTTTGATCAGTACTTGGGTGATAACCTGTTGCGAGGTGCTAGTGTCTCCAAAACAAAGTATGTATCCAACACTAGTGCATCACAGTGGGCAATCAACCAAGTAGTGATCACACAAGTTCCGTTCCAATCGAGGTACCTTGTCGACTGAATTTTTGCCACAAGGTTGACTTTTTTATGTAATCTGTATTCATAAATAATACCCATGAGTTTTAAGTGACAAACATAGAATTTGTATAAGTAAAAATCTTGATTTTCAAGACACTTCTTTTAAATTTAAAAAAATAATTAATTTAACAGTAAAAGAAATTTGTTGATTTGATACATTTTTTCACATAAAATAAATATTTTTATTTATAAATTTGTCTAAAATAACCTAAAAGGAATCAGTTCTATGAATTTACAGTACAACCTCGATTATCCGGCCTAATGTGACGAAGTTCAAGCTGGATACGATAAAAGCCGGATAAAACATAAGTCATAAATAAGTTATTGGAGAATCACGTTTAGTAACTGTTAACAGACAGCACGCGTAAGCAGGGCACCTACAATTGCATGTGACGCAACACGCTCTGCAGCTATTATAATGAAAAGAACGATGTTTATCACGATCGCCAACATTGACGCTGCTTTACAATACGAAAGATATTTAAAAATACAACTGTGTTTTAATTAGACTATCAAAAATTCTAAGGTTAATGGTATGTAAATTATATATGTTTACTTAACTATTAAATCTTATACTTAAATTTAATTTTAACTCCGACTGAATAAAATAATATGTAAAGTTGTGTAACTGCAAATTATGTGTACGTAAAATGAAATGTTCCAATTCCGACTTCCCTCATTGGCAAAATGGACTCTTCCAGCTAGCCACACTGAACAAATGGAAACAACATTGCCATCTCGGATCTTCAGGCGCATTATTAAATTACTAGGCAGTAGCAAATTTTTGCCTGAAATTTGCGAAATGCAAAACTAAAACACTCGTGTACGACATTTGCGTTTGAAAACTGAAAAACGCTTCCGATTAATTGTAATTGTATCTTGTAAATAATTTTTATTGCTATCTACTTGCCGAACCAGATGAAATGAAATGAAAAACGACTTTATTTTTAAGGCGAGGTTAGGACTGGACAGTCCTCTCTACCACCTAACCTTATCACAAATAACAAAACTAATCATAAAAATAACACAAAACATTACTATTAATACAATATAAACCAATTGCAACAATTCCGTAATCAACAATAAAAATAAAAAAAAATAAACGAAACTCGACATATCAAACATAAAAAATAACAATATAACTAACAAATGAATATCTACACTAAATAATACAAATCTTCAAAAACACAATCATCCATCACTCATACATACCACCCGCAAACCATGACCTCCAAACGCACCCGCCCGCTCCGTCCACAGGTCCCGCAAAAATAGGTTCTTTAGTTCCGCCCCGAAGCGAGGGCCCTCACCTATAATTTTGATATTGTCAGGAAGCATATTCCATAATTGGCACCCGGATACAGTGAAAGATCTATTGTACAGGGCAGTGCGGTGAATTGGGACTGATAGTAAAAGGGCTCCCTGACGTGAATACCACTGTACGTGCATGGGTGGGTGGGTGGGTCAATACCACTGTACGTGTATGGGTGGGCGGGTGGGTCAATACCACTGTACGTGTGTGGGTGGGTGGGTCAATACTCTTTATCATTTTGCATGTATGGGTGGGTGGGTGGTTCACTATCACTTAATTAAAGAGTATGCACTTAATTCAATAGCAGTGTCATTGTATGAGTGGGCGGGTGGGTAAATACTACCGTACATGTATGGGTGGGCGGTGGGTCAATACTAGTGTACTTGTTTGGGTGGGCGGGTGGGTCAATACCAGTGTACTTGTATGAGTGGGCGGGGGGTCAATAACACTGTACGTATGAAATGAACTTGAAACGCTCGGACAGATAGCTTGGAGTTCTGTAATTTAAAACTTTATGAAGAAGAGTAAGTACGTGATAATCTCGAAGCTGTTTCAACTTCAAAACAGATATTTGGCGGAAAAATGGTGTAACATGATCCCCACGACGTAGGTTAAAAATAAATTTAATTCAGTAATTTTGTGCCATTTGAAGTTTGTCCGAGAGCTTAACAGTCATATCATTGATAACGGTGTCACAGTAGTTAAAGTGCGGCAAAATAAGAGTTTTAACCAACATCACTTTTACATTGAACGGGAAACAGGAAGCATACTGCTTCAAACTGTGGATACCACCAAACACTCTGCCACATATCACAGTAACTTGGTCAGTCCAACTTAATGTCCTGTTCATAGTAAGACCAAGATTCTTAACTTTGTCACAATAGTTTAATGTCAAGTTGTTAACACTTATTTTTGGAAAAGTGTCATTGTCAACAGAAGTTAATAGTCTAGGATGTCCAACTAAAATTGTTTGAGTCTTATCATCGTTAAGTTTGAGTCCATGTCGTTTTGCCCAAGAAGTGATTGCTCCAGCATCTCGGTTCATGTTTGATACAGTAATGTCGGATTCCGTTAAAGAGAAATGTTGGTATATCTGTAAGTCGTCAGCGTATAAGTGATAGTTAGAGTGTTGTATAACAGAAGTTATATCATTAATGTAGAGAGTAAAAAGAAGAGGTCCCAAGACAGACCCCTGGGGAACACCACGCACCACAGGCCTCCAGTCTGACTCTCCATCTTTAGTCCTCACACACTGCCGACGGCCAGAGAGATAGGACTGAACCCAGGAAACACAACTATCAGAAAAACCATAGTTTTTCAACTTAATTAAAAGAAGAGGATGATAAACACAATCAAAAGCCTTCAAAAAGTCAAAAAGTGTTAAAATTGTAAGCTGTTTCCTGTCCATGGCTTGACGGATGTCCTCAGTAATTTTTAAAAGAGCAGTAGTAGTACTATAATTAGAGCGAAAACCAGACTGATAATTTTTAATCAATTTACTATTCTCCAAGTAATTATGAAACTGCTGATGAACTATTCTTTCAAGACATTTAGACAGAGCAGGAAGTATACTTATGGGCCGAAAATCTGAAGGAGATAGGGGATTAGTTTTTTTCTGTAAAGGTCGAATGACAGCTGATTTCCATATAGTAGGAAATGTACTAGATGATAAAGATAAATTAAAAATAGCAGTAATTGTAGGAAGTGTTGCAAGTAAAGTATCCTTTAGAAATCTAATTGAAATATTATCTGATCCAACAGCATTACTAGTAGTTCTCATAATAGCCCTCAAAACCTCTCCTTCAGTTACTGGAAAGAAGATGAACTGGTGGACAGGTCTAGTTAGTGGGATTGAAGAGAGATGATTGACAAAGTCCCGAGCCCCTGACGTATCAACAGAAATGTTTACAAAATAGTCATTAACTTCATTAAGATTTGTAGTAATTGGAGCTGAAGTATCTGATTTACCAAGGCCAAGCTCTTTGACTTTAGACCAAAGGAATTTGGTAGATTTAGAATTATTTGATAATGTTTGATAATAGTAACGAATCTTTGAGTTACGAATCTGTTGTTGTGTTTGATTACGAAGTTTTTTATAGGCTGCCCAGTCTACAGCAGATTTACTTCGCTTGGCCTTGCGGAATGATGCATCACGTAGTTTTTGCAATCTACGAATGCAATCATTGATCCATGGAGCAGGTCTTTTAGTTATTCTCTTGGTAACAAGAGGGGCATGTTCCTCAAGAAGAGTATTTAAATGAAAATTTAAAAGATTAGCCATATCTCTGACTTCGGTAAGCTGAAGGATTTCATGCCAAGGTCGAGAAAACGCATCTGCCAGAAGTGTCTCCTTATCAATTCTCTTCATATCCCTATACTGAATGAAACGTAGTTTAGCCTTTGGAAGATGTAATTTATAAACACTGATGATGACACAGACTGCCGGATAAAGCGAGTTCGGATAATCGAGGTTGTACTGACTTGATTTCCATATTTGAACATGAATTCGATGCAAATTAATTCAGGTCTTAACTTTTAAGTTAACTGATCTTGAGATTTCAAGAAATGTTTTTACGTAAAATTACGTAAAAACATTTCTTGAGGTATGATCCTCATTTAGCTTAACGGATTATTTTAAAACAGTATAAATACACGATTTGTAGTGAGTTGTCATGTTTATATAATGTAAACAGACGATTAAATAATAATATATTTTAAAGTAAATTATAGCTATTTCAAAGACAAATAGTGTAAATTAACTAGGCAGACTTAGATGACACATACCATTTCTGTCTGTGCCTGGTATTGCATGGTGACCATGCCAATGAATATTTGGTTGCACTGAATTTTGAAGCATCCTTCTATATCTGTAATGTGCTCTTCATAACAATCATTTGCTAGCAACGAGTCTGCAACAAAGAAAATTTAACAAAAGTATACTATTAATTGAAGATACACATTAGAATGGCATATTTAGAAACCTTACTATAAGAGGGTAAAATATTGAAATTGGTTGGTAGCGTAGATGGTTAAATCCTAGCTTCATAAAGGTTCTCTCTCCGATCCCAATCAGAGTTATAACAAATTTTAAAGGGATCAGCTGATAACCACCAGCAGTTCATTTGTCATAGGGCTATTAATTAATGACACTTTCCGAGGAATAATCAGCCTTAGTTTGTAACAATGACTACATTCGCCCAACACGCTGATTCGTAATCCATATTTCCCCATATCTTTACATACATCTTATGAATAAAAATTAAAAATAAATATTCTTGCTTATTCATTATTCCAACAAAGGAAGAGCTTGTTTCATACATAATCATATATAAAATAGGTAAAAAATAGAGCCAGAATATGCTATTTCCAAAATTTTAGTCATAAAATTACAATTTTAAATTTTAATTTATATTGCTAACTACTTTCTTTAGAGTTAGCAAGGGATTGTTGGTGAAAATAACTGTAAAAACAATAATCATAAGCACTATGAAGATAGTCATTTTTTTCTTTATGTGTAATGCAAGGACTATGGCACAAATAAAAAATATTAACCCTTTTAGTGCCGCACGACACGCTCCGTGTCGATGCATTTCTGTACTAAAAATGCCGTCGACACGGAGCGTGTCGATCCGTATTTAATTTATTATAGAACTATCTTACTGTATTAACTGGCTAGTAACGATGCAGACAGCTTCTAAAGGCATTGAAGTACTTGTTTCAATCGATGTTTCGATGTACTCTTCGATATATCGATGTTTCATTAGTTTACAAAGTTGCGCTATTTGTTTGTTTACATTGTGCCGATCGGAGTTGGCGTGTGTTTTCAAATCAAAGTTTTAATCATTTTTATTGTATAATGGATAGAAATAAAGTAAACTGTGATGATTCTAGTTTATTGAGGAATCTTTTAGATGACGTTACAAGTGGTGGAGAGTATCTGAATTGAATATCTGAATTGAACAATCAATAAGGTATGTAATGATTTATTTTCTATATTATTCTTTATGATTACTATGGTTACAACATATTTTAGGTATAGAATAGGCTCCTAATATAGTAATTTACTTCTTATAACTTTGTTTTTTTATAAGAATACAGAGAATACATTTTTTCATAACTTATATGTTTTTGCCGTAAATTATCGTATTGTAAAATATTTTTATTTTGCAAAATATTGGGAATTGTTTGCATGAAAGTAATATTTGTTATACTGGTTTTGTTCAGTTTTAGATGCACTATAAGACAGTATTACTGGAAAAAATTAAAAAAAATACTGAAATATACATTTATGGACTCAAAGTCAAATTTTTTATTTTTATCTTTAATACATTTTTTTTAGTTTATAAATACTTAGAAGACAATATTTTAAAATAATTTACAATCAAAAGGTGCAATAATAATCATAAAATAAAACAAAACTTATTTCAAAGATTTATGACCAAAAATAAATTTAATATGATTTTTTTTGTAAACCCTTACATTTTTGCTCAGAATTGCTCGGCACTTTTCAGCATAGAGGCTGTTCAAGGTCACGGCACTAAAAGGGTTAAAATATATTTTGGAAATAAAATTAACACAAATTAACATAATTTCAAGTCCAACAGGGCAATCAGGCAGATGCCTTATGTTACATATATAGGTCTTTTTAAAAGGATTTATTAATGGGGACATTTCTTATGTAGAGGGTTAAGAGTTTACATGAGAGATTGCAATGTGTTGGATGTGTTATTGGATGTTATAATTTTTTCTGACAACTCTTGTAAAACATTCTTTTTTATTTGATAAAAGCAACTAATATGGAAGGGTGGTTGAAGAGTTTCAAATTTCAACAAAACCAAATGGATCTAAAAGAAATTATTTTTAGGCACAAAATATATTTCTTCCATATTAGAGCAAAGTAATGAATATTTCTTCAAAACATTACTATGTCACCACTCAAACATGTTTACGGCGGATAGTCATCTTATAAAAGTCAACCCGCCATCCTTCTGACAAACATGTGCTTTACAAGTTGAATGAAATAAAAAAGAGTCAAATGGCACCCCTGGAAGTCTCCAGAAATTTTACGTAGGAAGAGATAGACAGAACGATTTCTGCTATACAAGCAGGAAAAGCAGCCAATCTTGACGGTATCTTTCCGGAATTTCTGCTGCATGCTGGTAGGAAAGAGAAACAATGGCTTTAAACAGTCTACAATAAGATATTAGCTACAGGCAATTTGCAAAAAGCATTCAAGCGATCAAAAGTAGTAGCTGTTCTGAAGCCTGGAAAAGATCCTGAACGAGTTGAAAGTTATCGCCCAATATCTCTTCTTAGTGTTTCTTATAAGTTGCTAGAAAGGCTGTTATACAATAGAATATTACCCATTCTTGATTCTAATGTTCCAGTTGAGCAGGCTGGTTTTTGCCCTGGCCAAAGTTGTAGTGACCAGATCCTAGCTCTGACATCATTTATCGAAAATGGGTTTGAAAAGAAGGTGAAAACATCTGCAGCTATTATTGATCTTACAGCAGCTTATGACACCGTATGGAGCAAAGGTTTGTTGTTTAAGTTCTAAAGCCTCCTTCCCTGTCCCATTCTATTGCGACTTTTGCAGTCAATGCTTGGTGCCAAGCTAATAAAAGTTTATCTCGGTCGTGAAGAAAGCTCTTTTAGACAGCTGAAGGACGGGCTGCCACAGGGGGTCTGTATTTGCTCCAATTTATATATGCGGATGATATAGCTTTAGCTTACCTACATAAGAACTTCACAACTACTGAAGAAACACTTAAGTGACCTTGCAGCCTGCAAAGAATACTTTAGAGACTGGAAGCTGAATCCTAACCCATCAAAAACCAAAGTAGCCTGCTTCCACTTAAGTAACATACTGGCTAATCGAAAACTGAACATCTTCCTAAATGGTGTAAAATTCTCATCATAATGGGCATCCACAGTACCTAGGAGTAATGTTAGATCGACCGCTGACCTTTAAGCCATCTTCAAAAAAACAGCGGCTAAAATTAAAACCAGGGCACATGTATTACATAATATTGCCGGTACAACTTGGAGAGCCAACGCGCACGTCCTGCATACTATTGCTTTGTTCTATTCAGTTCTAATCAGCTGCTGAATATAGTGCTCCCGTTTGGCAAAATAGTATTCATACTAAAACAGTCAATGTCCAACTTAATAGTATCATGAGAGCTATAAGTGGCACTTTTATGTCAATTCTACTTCCTTGGCTCCCAGTGTTGTGCAATATAGCTCCTCCAGAGATAAGACGTCAGGAGGCACTACGCAAAGAATTCAATAAGATTTGGAATGTCTGCACCTACCCATTATACATGATCTCCCACGTCAGAACGATCGTGTAAAATCTCGAAACCCACCTCTACGTACTGCTTTCCATTTGAGCAGATCAAACTTCTCGCCCAATACCAGCTGGGCCGTAGCGTGAAACAGGTTTGATTGATATAATAAGTTCCTTATTAACGATCCGTCAATACCTGTAGGTGGGATGAACCTCCCTCGTAGGGAATGGACACTGTTAAATCGGTTCCGAACTGGCGTTGGCAGATGCTATTACTGGAAGTATAAATGGGGATTGACAGTAGATCAGTCATGTGATTGCGGGGAGTCTATCCAAACAATGGATCACATAGTTACTGAGTGTCCCCTGCGCTCTTTTACAGAGGGATTGGTCAGCATACATAGAATCAGTGATGCAGGTGTTAGATGGCTCGATGGATTGGACTTAGCTTTGTGACAGGAGATCACTTACATTTTATAATCAATGAATACATATAATCATGACTTTTGGATATTTATCCAAATATACATCGCAGCTTTATAATTAACAAATGGTAGCTGACAATAAACCATACAATATATATATATACTGTAGTTGCTGAACAAATTTTTGAAAAATTGTTAACAATGTAAGACGGTCTTGGACACACAGAAAAATTGTCTGATGATTGTTTGTCATCCGTTGATCCCTGGTAAAAGTGTTATTTTTCTGTTCTTTATTGGTATAGAGTTAATCTAGATATAAAATGCATTAAAAAACTACCACTCTCAATATTAATAAGGGAGTTATTGTTAGGATGAGTATTAGACAGAACATCAGCAAACTTAACTAAGAAGACAAGTCCACCAACACCTTGCAGTAGTATACAAACAAGAGACACAACACATAACACATGTTCAATGCCACTGGCATTTCCCTCTGGTGAATAGAGAAGTCCAGCCTCTACTCTTTAAAACCTGAGGTGGCATTGAAAATTTGTGTAATGTGTTGTGTCTAATTTGTTTACTACTGCAAAATGTTGGTCGACTTATCTTCTTAGGTAAGTATGCTGATGCCCTATCTCTCATAATATAATGGCCTAAAACCCTTTAACCTAACTTATTTTTAAAACGATTATTACATACCTGCAGACTGACAGTGATCCAGAAAGGTTGAGGGCCAGTTGCCTGGAGTGGGGGACCGGTGGGGTGCATACAGTTGATTACTATCTGCTGGCAGTTCCAGGTATACCTGACTCAGCTGGTCGGACACGCTGGCCACCTCTGGCAGTGGCCGGTAGGCAAAGGCTGTGCAATATGCCGTTAAGCTAGTACGCTGATAAAAGTCCTGCACTTTCTTCCTGAAAGTGAATTCATTATTTTACTTCAAATATCTAGTTTTCATGAATCATACCAAGACTACTCTAAACAGCGGCAGTTAAACTGGGATATTTAGAGTTGTTAATAACAATAAAATATTTGGACCAGTAAATGATGGAACTTGCTGTTTGTATTGGTGTAATACGATTGGTACAATGAAGTATTATTATTGCTGTGGAATCACCACACAACGAACAGTTAGAGGGAGTTGTTTATTTGTCTTGGCTATTTGGCCTTTGGTACTTTTCGACGCTTCGGTGACCCTCCGAGTACTTCGATTAGACAGCATTTTTTTTATTAAAATTGGTTTAGGACCTTTTCCGTTAATTTACTACCACTACTTTTTATAAAGCAATTACGGTTAGGTTAGATTTGGTTAGGTGGCTACTAAAGTTGATCACATACTGGTAACAATGATTGACTTACTGCCGATTGCGCTCTCCATGTCTAAGTTCTTGGAAAGTGATAGGATAAGGCCAGCGATATCGGATTCCTAGCGGATAAGGAATACCATGGTGACGTAAAATAATTGGGGAACAGTTTTTAAAGCAATAGAATATTTATCAAGTGGTAGTGAATTAACGGAAAGAAAAAAGTAATAGTAGTGAATTAACGGAAAAGGTCCTTTGTTTACTAAGTCCCCTCATAATAACTAAAATGCCCTTGCAACAGACACATTAAATAAATCTCAATTTGGTAAAGTAAAATTCATTACAAACAACATCAAATGTCCAAAATAATCTAGAAACTACATACTATGTGAATTAGATTAATAACCAAGTTTTTATTGCACTTGTTTATTGTACTTTAATTTTTATTACTGACCTGTAACCTCTAGCAAGTCTTAAAATAATTTCAAGAGTGGAATTTTGAAAAACTTTATGAATTCCAACGATGATTTATATTAATATAATTTCGTAAGACTTATCAATGAAATTTACCTGTCTGCAGAGGAGAGCGTGTGTAGCTCCTTTCCGTCGTAAAAGTCTACACAAGCGTCCAGAACGATGTCTGCTGTGCCTTGAGAGAATAGCTGAAGACTGCCATGGTTAGATTTGTCCTTTACCACTACTGCGACCATGTGAGGGAAAGGAAACTTCAGTTTGGTGGCCAGTGCTAACGATCGTGCAAACTTTATATCTCTTCGCACTGTTTCTGGTTGCTATTGACAACATATTTAGATCAATTTTATTAATGATTCAAAGTTAAAAAAAAAACTATCTCTGATCAAATCTACTCTCAATAATTTTTAGCCAAAATAAATGTCAATCTTCGCATTTGTTATCATCTATAAAATTAAATACAAACTACTTAAATATGCTACCTATAGGCCTACAATCTTCTATTTTTTCTTCTGCAAACATAGAAAAAATGTACAAAATAATTCACTTTTATATTGCATGACCTAAAACAGAAAAAAATAAGTGCTTATTTTTGCATAAATTAGAAAAAATAGTAGTGGTTCAATGACTTTTCTTGTTTTAAATATTCTGTGAATATATTTCAGAACTAATGAGTTATGGTGATAGTAATTAACTAACATAACAATTTTCAGTCTCTCTATACTTACTTACCTTAACCTTTTCGCCGCGTAAGTCGACTACAGTCGATTCGTCATCAATAGCGCTGAGTGCCTAAATCAACTTTAGTCCACAGTGGCAGGAAAACTTCTCCGTTGGCTGGGTAAGTCAACTATAGTCCCAAGTGAGTAAAAACAGCGTTCTTTGTTGTCTGGTTATGTGGCGAATTTTTGAACTAACGCAAGTCATATGGCGTGTTTGTTTGTTGTAGACTCCAGTCGTTTGCTGGTGCATATTTGTTTACTTTTTGGTCTTGTTTTCACTGTCTCTACTATTAACATGTTGACTACGGGCTACTATAATTGTAGTACCTTGCCACTGGCGCGCCACACGGGCTACTACAAATGTAATACAGCGCACCACTCTCCAACATTGCCTCAGTGTGAGCTCAGCATTTGGCGGGAAATGCTTTTATTGTCGCCACATGTGGTGCCAGTTTCATACTTAGTTTTAGTGCAAATCGTATTAGGATCGCCCATTTCGGATTTTTACTGTGTCAGTGCTTTATGAGCAGTGTACTGTGAGGTTTTGGGATTGTATTTAGTGAAATGGAAGAGAGTAATGATAGTGAAATTATTGATAACTTTGATTTGGAAGATGAAGAAATATCGGATTCCAGTTCAGACAGCTCTGATGACGACACAGTTGATTCCCCGACGTGGTCGCTGACTACTGGCGCCATGGGAGGCTTCCGTGACATCCGTTTTACTGGTAATCCTGGACTAAAGGTACCAATACCAGATAATAACTCACCTATTGACTGGTTTAAATTGATGTTTGATCTTGTGTTGATGGAGAGAATAATATTTGAAACAAATCGCTATGCCTTGGAAGTATTTTGTGGCCTAAGAGTAACCCCCAAATCTCGAATTGCAAAGTACAAGAATCTATGTTTGGAATTTTTGACTTTCATTGGCCTGATACTCCATGCCGGTACTATTAGGCTAAATGATTACTGGAAAACTCATCATTTGTTCAACCTAACAGCTTTCAGCCAATACATGTCACGAGATAGGTTCCTTGTCATAATAAGTAAGATGTTTACATTTTTCAAGACCTGCAACAGTCGAACATACTGAACCTGCAAACAATAGGGCGCATAAAATCAGTCTTATTGTTGACTATTTGAACAAGATGAAGGGGTGGTGCTTGGCGTGGCCGCTTAGCATTTTGCCAATACAAAAAGTGAAAGCGCCATAAATATGGAATTAAAATATACTCCCTAAACGAACCTGAAGGACTCATACTACGGTTCTATATTTTAAACAGGGAAATATGATTCCTGCGGGGGGAAAGGCTATACTGAAAAAGTGGTTATGAAGCTGATGTTGGATTTTTTTAGAAAAGGGCCACGTATTATTTATGGATAACTTATAACAGTTTTTCGCTAACCTCTAAGCTCTTACAATGGCTCATGTACTCTACAGGCACATTGCGTAGTGACAGGAAGTTCACACCAGAGGCTGTTAAGTCGGCTCATTTGGCAAAAGGCGGAACAGTAGCGAACTATGCTGAAAGTGTGATGGTGGGCAAATGGAGGGATAAACGTACAGTCCTTTACAACTCCTCCCAATTTGACAGAGAGATGGTGAAAGTCACCAAAAAGAGACAAGAGAGAACGATACCTAAGCCTGTGATGCAGTACAATGCAATGCACATATGAAGGGGGTCGACCGTCTAGACCAGATCTTGGCCTATTACCCCTGTGGGCAAAAAACCCTTCGCCTGCACAAGATGTTCGTGCAATTTCTTTATTAAGTGTGTATGGTAAATGCATGGTATCTACACAATATGTACAATCAGATACAGCCTCAATGATTTTTGACTGAATGTGTTAGAAGCCCTCCTGCCCCCCAACAAGCCCCACTGATAGTGACACCAACATGAAATAGCCTACATATACTGTCAAAAAAATGAAAAAAGAAGAGCAAATGGTACGAGAGTTGCCAAACTCTGCCGTGTTTTTCCAAATAAGGCAAATGAAAACAAACAATTTACATTTGCGGTGTATGCCCAGACGAACCTGGACTTTGCGAACTATGGTGCTTTGACAAGTACCATGAAGATATTGAGAATTAATTTATGAAGAAAAAGTGGCGGTGGGAAGGGATGTATGTATGTATTTAAGTTGTTTAGTATTTTTCTCATGCTCTTGTCATTGTTTCATAATTTTATATATAATTGGTTATTATAAATCTTTTATACTAAAGGAACATTTGATGGGGGGTGTAAATATATTTGTTGTCATATTATTTGTATTTTATTGACTTTGTACATGAAAGAACAATCGTATGCATGTTAATGGGGTTATGCGACTAAGAATGTGAGTGGCGTCAGCACACAAACTGGCATCAGTGGCAGCCTTCTACAGTGTAGTACCGGAAATGACGTCATCAATTCCTTCTTGAATGGTTACATAAACATCTGCAATCAACATTTTGGACACCTGGAGACCATTTTTTTGGTAAGTAATCAAACAAATATTTTGTAGCATTTTAGAGTTGCGACACCAACTTAGGTAACCAGCTCACATCACGCCAAATGTTCGATGTATTAGTTTTGCAAGTGAAACACACTAGTCTTAGACATGATTGAAAAGTTCATAATACAGAAAAAAATGTCTGTCCGTAATCTTCCCCACAAATATTTTTGACAAGTGGTACACCACTTAAGTAGTCAGATCCCTTCCATCCCAAGTCAGAAGTTCTCAACTCAGAAGAATGGAATTACACAACAATGGATAACCAAATCCCGAAACCCTCCCAATCTCAACATCAGATGTATGTACCACAACCCCCCTCAACTATCAACAAACTTTTATGTAAACTGTATTATATTCTGATGACACTTTCCCACCACTACCACTTACCCACAGACTGAGTCAGTCTCTCTTCTTACCTGAAGAAGATGCCAGTGGCATTAAAAATTATTGTTGTGACAATATTTCTTTTTTTGTGTACTGAGTCTTCTACGATAAATTTTATGAATCCTAATCAGTCATATTATATTAGTTCATAACAACTATTGTTAGTTTGAGTAGTAAACGATAACACAACAAACAAGTTAAAACATGTACAGTTACAGTATGTTTCGTTTCTACAATAGAATGGCTTTTTCAGTGAAAAAGATGTGAAAGAAATAAAGAAGATGCTCACTTCAATATCCATTGTTCGAAAAATGTGTACATGTATTACAAGCATTATATCCAGAGATACGGTTGATATTAGGGGATTTACACCCATAATGCAAATTGAAATACCCAACAATTTCTGTTTACTGTACATTAGGACCACAGTAACTAATTGGTCCGAGACTAGTTAAAACAACGAAATTTTTTTATTATCATGAGTTCGATTAAAGGGGTAATATTGCATTTTGTAATAACGAAATTTATAAGAGCTATATCCAACTTACCACATGCCTGAATGTAGACAGTTGTTGGTTTAACGTGAAGATGGAGGGAGCTCCGTCTGTGAAACCAATCTGCTTGGCCAACTCACACAAGCACCTGTGGTTTTGATAGCATATGTTAGGCTTGTAATTATTTGTTTTTGCAGTTTTATATTCACTTATTTATATTTAATAACACTGATTTTTATTGTATATTAATAATATGTTTATTAAATTCATGCAAAATAGTGCATGAAATTAAAGGCAAACATTAACTACCACATCAGCTCAAACAATGTTTCAAGAGATATTAGAATATGAAAAGGGAATATAATTGCTAACGACCCATTACAATTTTATATATCTAATTCCCACTGAGTCAGTTAGTAAATTTAAATTCAAAAAACATTCGTAATTTTTTTAAATTGTCAAGATTTAAAATTTATAATCTTAATAACTTCGCATTAAAATTAAAGTTTTACGTTCATTACCTCATACACAATTTATTGTACTGAAGAACAATTATCACAATATTAAACCCTTAAAAATGAGTTTTTAAATATGATATTCTTTTCAAAGAATTATTTCTTTACTACTACGATCACTCTGAAAAAAGTAAACCAGTAACACAGCTAAAATTTTGTTAAAAAAACAGAAATGAACATGAATTACCTTCATAGGCACATGCAAGTTGTATTTGAAAAAAATGTTCAATGATGATTTTAATGTTTGTTTATTTGAGCACTTCATTTTAGATATTTTCACTAACTGAAATATAAACAAAGAAAGCTAATTAGCAAATATCAGAGCTGCTCAGAAAGTAAATCTGTTTTTGTGTAGTTCACATTGCAATAAGAATTTACCTGTTCAGTAATATTATTTTTATGGTTGCCAGGCCAGTTACAATGAAGAGCAAAATAGTCGTGGGTCTACTAGATACAAATAATATATGTATATATATATTATATACAAGGTGTCTCTGAACTTTCTGATAAGCTCTCTGGTTATTGTTTCTGGTTCATTTAGAATCAGTAATATCATATTTAAACTGTTCAAAAAACCTCGCTTATCCTTGCAGCTGCCATTTGGTTTTTTTACTTAAATTTATGTCTCAAAAACAAAAAGGTGTATTAAGCTGGAATTTTTTATGGTCTTTCATAAGATAAACATCCATTTTGAGAACAATTATTGGTTTATATCAAACATTTCAAAATGGCGGCCGTTTAAAATTTTAAATAACTCATGAACCAATAATTGTATTATAAATTACATAGAATATTAAGTTTTAGTAAATTCAATTACAAATTCAATGATATAACGTATTCAAAAATCGGATGAAAAATATCAATGAAAAGATAATTTATGTGACAGTATGTACAATGCAATATGCCAGTACAATGTGCAACATACACGTAACAGACGATAAAAATAAAGTAATTTTAAGTCTTAAATCAGCTGACTAGTACAACAATAAAGTTTATGAAACATCTGATTTGAGACTGTCACAGATTACTTTTATTATTATCAACTGTTACATGTGTGTTGCACATTGTACTGGCAATGATATAACATCATTGGATTTGTAATTGAATTTCCTAAAGCACATCATTCTATGTAATTTTTAATATAATTATTGGTTTATAAGTTATTTAGTATTTTAAATGGCCACCATTTTAAAACTTTTGATACAGGAAAACCGATAATGCTTCTCAAAATGGATGTTTATGTTATAAAGGACCATACAACATTCTAGCTTAATATACCACTGTTTTTGAGATACAAATAAAAAGAGTAAAATAAACAAAATGGCGGCTGCAACACTTAAAAAGGCATTTTGAACACAAAATATGATATTAGTGATTCTAAATGAAGCAGAAACAATAAACAAGAGAGCTTATCAGAGAGTTCAGAGACACCCTGTATAAATACCAATATATAGATATATTTATTTTATTTGACACGAAGCCTATTTAAACTAGTTCGTAAGACAACTAATTAAATGATAGATAGCAATACATAAAATAATGCAATAATTCAATCTGAAGCATGCGATGAACACATGCATAGAGCTATTCACAAAATAATTAAGCTTGAAGGGCCTCAAAAAGTCCTTATAACCCAACTAGCAAGGGTCAATTCAGCCAAGAGGGAGTAAACCTCAAGCTTTCTACCTTCGAAGGAAATGATGGACTTTCATATGTCTCATATCCCAATGGACTGCAGTGGAGTCCTTCCTAGACAAACCAAAACTATGTACTTTCGCAGTGAGAAACTAGAGGGGAAATACATCAGATACCTTACATTGAATACATAAAGTATTTTATGCAATTACTAACAGCAGAATTTTACAAGACAGAAGAAAATTTCAAACTTACAAAAGAGTGTTTATTTAAAACAGCCAACTAAGTGTCATTCATATATAAGCAATTACTTGGAAGTGAGAATGCTTATATAATGTCAAGCGTATCAAGCGACAAACTATTTACTTTGCACGAAAGCATGCTGTTAAATACAAGTGCTACTGAACATACCTCTTTGATAAACTGTGATGGAATATTCCATTTGAAAAGTAAAAAAAAAAAAAACCTGTTAGTAAACTAAAAGTGTAGAATTGTACAGATTTTAACAAATGTAGGCCGATACAATCAATACAATACAATACAATCAACATGAAATTTGATTTATCAACACATTTACAATTTGGTCAGAGATTACAAAAATTTAATTAATTTCATTTTTGTTAAGTGTTTTCAATTTTACACTGGTCGAGTTACATGATATTGAATTATTAATTTAGACATGGAATTCAAGTCGCAAAATTAAGATGTAGATGAATCATAATTGAACAAGAATTTGGCGTTCATTTCCTACTACTGGTCCTTCGACTATTAATAATATTAATCGAATCTCCTGGTGTTCCTTATCCCTGCTGATTTGCGACGAGTTTCGTCGGCACACTAACATCATCAGGCATCCATTACGCAGCTTCGTCATAAACATTAACATTAAACAGTCATTACACACAACATGAATAAAAAATATAAAAAGATCTGATACTGTCGTCACCAAATTTTCACGCACCCATCAAACCATCAAAAAATTAGTAGTCATCGCAGAGGATTGATGGTATTCAAGGGTGCGTAATCGTGAGATGTGGCCACCGTGACAATAGTACCGGATTCGTTTTATATGTTTTATTCGTGTAGTGGGTAATGACTGTTTTATGTTAATGTTCATGACAAAGCTGCATAATGGATGCCTGATTATGTCATGTGCTGAAGAAATGTGTAGCAACTCAGCTGTGATAAGGAACACCAGAAGGTACAATTAATATTATTAAGATTCCGGCACTTCTGACATATGCTTATTTGAAAATAAAATTTAATCTAAAATAAGATAAGAAATTAAAAAAATATTTTATTTGTTTAGTAAAATAGTTTGTGAACTACTAAAATAAATGACTAAACATAAAAATTAATTGTTATACAAGTACATGTACAACATATTTATGTGTTAATTATTAAAGCAACATTGTGAATTTAAAACTGGGTTGATTATTTGAAATTTAAAATATTTGTTTTAATTCAATACTTGGAAGGTTTAAGTTGTTTTACTAAAGGAAATAAAGAGTTGTGAAACTGACTAATGGAATGGTGAGGGATTTTAAGAAAGTGCAAGTGTTGTGGTTTTACAAAGAGGAACATTAATTGGTTTCAGTCATCAAAATAAAGGAAGGAGATAATTTTAATTAAAACTAAGGTTGACAGGTTTTATTTACCAACATTATGGAGAGGAAAACAGATATTATTCCATACAGAACAATATATCAACTGCCTAATTTTGCTTTAATGTTCAATCAATGTAAAATTTACCTGACAATATTTGTTTTCTTTCTCTATGAATGAAAAGGAAAATTCAAAAAAATGAAGAAATGCGTTTACAGTTTCAAACAGGTTAGGAATCACACAATAAGGTGGTAGTACACAGTATGCCTGTCATTGAGCAATACTACAGAAGTGTTAGTCAAAGAAAACTGGTCTCAGGTGATCACGTGAGCAAAAATAAACTCGGCACACTGGTAAACTAATTCAGAACTGCAAAACAAGGCTGACACTTGTTTTTGTAAATACAAGCTACAGAGTTTGAAGAAAGATTAATGTCCGTTTGTGATATTTAAAGTATTTTTTCAGATTAACTAGTTTCAAAATTCTAATGTAAAAATGTAATAGTTATTTGCTATAAATCTGACATTAATGCAATTTTATAACTTAAAATTCTAAAGATAACATATGATTAAAAAATTACATTAATTCATTTTGTGCTTACTGTCCAAAAAAGATATTATGTTTAATTGAATAAAAATTAGCATATTTTTAGTAAAACTGCTGCCAACAACAAAACACATTTTATAATGATATTCATAATTAGTAATTTCTTACAATAGTGTTTACGTGAGAAACAAACACAAATGATGATATAATACAAAACTGAGAAATTTATCCACAGGATATGTTTGGTTAGTAATCAACAATATTTTGTACAGAAACAGTAGTAACAAGTGTAATTAGTACACTACTGTACTTCCATTCACCAGCGGACTACCTGAAACAATAAATTACAGGAGAAAGTTGCAGACTGCTTTGCCAACTACACAATCAATTCTAGTAGGTAATATGATATTTTATCAATTTAGAGATACAATTTGAAAACCACGCTCTTTGCTTCAAAGTCTTACAAATAAAGCCTTCTAAATTGTAACAACAATATTTTAGTTTTTTTATATAGAATATAGTTTTTTTTGTCAGCTAACATTATTTAAATTTAAAATTATATAAAATCTGTGTTTTATGCTTGGAAAAAACTCTAAAAGTCATTAGATTGTAATAAAAATGCTAGCTAATCCCTCCGCTAATCCTAGATAGTGAATGGACCGTGAGCAATGTTATACTCCCAACTGCTAGGTCCTTTTTTTGGTGCTTCGCAAGCTTTTTTTGTGAAAAATCATAAAAAATACTAAATATGCTCAATTTTAGTAAAATGTAAATTTTATAATTTCCTTTTTTCTTCTCAAGATCTGTACATTCACATACAACTATCAAAAATCATATAAACAATTAGTAACTAATTATTTTCAAGGAAAAAAATCGGAAAAAAAATTAAAAATATTGTACCTAAATTAACACTTATAACCCTCCTTAGCAGAAGTAAATAATTTTTATAAATAATTCCAAGAGAGCCAAATTGTTTATTATTTAGTGCACTATAATAATATGTTGTTACATTTTATATATACTACTAGGCTTTTTTTTTGAATTTTTGGTTTACATAAAACGCAAAAATGAAAAATGTGCAGAGTTACAGTATGATCATTGTAAGTAATCAAGTAGTACATGTAAAAATTTTAAAAAATCACCATTGAATAGGCAAGAAAAAAGTTGTTTAGGAAAAATAGTCATATTGCACCTGTAAACAAATTTTCATATTTTTAGTTTATTGGGGAAAATAAAAAAGTTACACGGAAACAAAATTTCTATGAAAAATTACATAACATTCCAAAAATATGTATAATTCTTTACAATTTTTTCTACAGTTACTTTATTAGTACAATTTATTAGCTACAAGAAAATGTAAAATATATGAAAATACTCCAAAAAGTATAACACTTATAAAACCAAAGGCAGCATGCGCAAATTGTGTAAATGGCACTTGAAAATTGTGCATATTATAATCATAATAAAAAATATAAAGTAATTTTTAGGATTTTTGTAGGTACTAAAACTTGATAGATGACAATTTCTAAATAGAAATACACAAGAATTGTTAGATTACAGCTAAAAATAAAGTTTGAACAACAACTTTTATCAACAGCAAGTAAATTATGGCTTTTCTCACTTTTAGAGAGAACACAAAAAAGGGTAAACAAAATTTTTTGTAAAATATCCAATGCAGCTAAAACATTGTTATTTGTTTTGTTGGATAGAACATTTCATTCTCTGCAGACTGACATTTACTACGCCTTATTCTTCAGTCATGTGACAAACATCAGCCATTTTTCCCACTCCCGACCTCCACACCAGGCGGGAATTGAGTTTCTTGTTGCACGGTTTAATTTTATTTCCTACTTTATCAAATTGTATAGCAAAAATATTAAAAATCTGAAATGTATAGAACAGAACATTCTGCGTCGAACGGTACCAACTTTGCTGTGCTTGATGATAAACATATGTTATATTGTTTTTGCGCAACAGCATAAATTATGCCGTTCCTCGTTTTTAGAAGGGAAATTGTGAACCACATTAATTATTTCGTTCCTCACGATCCAGGAGTAACAGCGCAAGGGGCACTCTGAAACTACGTGATCCATTGTTTGGATAGACTCCATGCAATCACATGACTGATCTACTGTCAATCCCCAGTAGTTAAATCTGTATTTCCAGTAGTTACATCTGCCCACTCCAGTTCAGAACCAATTCAACAATGTTCACTCGCTACGAGGGAAGTTCATCCCACCTACAGGTATTGACAGATCGTTAATAAAGAACTTATTCTGTCCATCCTATTTTTAGTTGTTTAAAATATTATTTACTTTTAATAACATTTTCAACCAAATTAAAATAACATATTTTGAAAGAGGTGTTTATTTTAATGAACACTATATTTAATTTACTAATTTATGTATGTTTACACAACATTTACAGAAGCCATTTATTAAAGTGTTAGTAAACTATAAAACTTTATATTTTTTGAAGAGGGTTTGCTGGATTTTGGGAAAGTATTGTTTTTATATATACATTTAGCTTGTACGGTGTATATATATTGTTTTTATATATATACACGTACGGTAGTATTGGCCCACCTGCCCTCCCATACACGTACGGTGGTATTGGCCCACTCGCACTCATATACACGTACGGTAGTATTGGCCCACCCGCCTTCCCATACACGTACGTGGTATTGGCCCACTCGCACTCATATACACGTACGGTAGTATTGGCCCACCCGCCCTACCATACACGTACGGTGGTATTGGCCCACACGCCCCCATATACACGTACGGTGGTATTGGCCCACTCGCACTCATATACATGTACGGTGGTATTGGCCCACCCGCCTTCCCATACACGTACGGTGGTATTGGCCCACTCGCACTCATATACACGTACGGTAGTATTGCACACTATTGCAATTTAGGCACCAACATTTTTACAACAAAACATCTATGCCAACTTAATTTTTCTTCTGAACTAAGATTTTTTTAAAATCATGATTGACAGCATCTGTATTAGTATTCATTGTTAAAATATATATAGAATTAGATACTTTTACAAGTGCGATCATCCTAGTTCTTAAATAAATCAAAAGAAATATGTAACATTTATATAAATATATTTGTAATTGGTCATTTAGAAATACAGTTTACTTTTGATAGTCTGAAAATTAACAGTTCAATTCAATTCAATTCAAGATCTTTATTGTGGACTACAATTGTTGCATACAATGCGTCAACATGGTTCATTGTGTTTAAAATATGACTAAAAATAAAATAAAATAAGCATTGATACATACACAAAGGTTACATTCATACATCCAGCTATACAGCTAGCTCAGGCCGACAGGTTTTTAACTACTCTCCCAGTGGCCAGTTGCAGTGAACTCTCCCACTGAGTAGAAAGCCTTAGAGACTAAGTAGCGCTTCAGTTTAAATTTTAATTTGACCAGTTCTTCAACATTTTTGAACGTGTCCGGGAGACTGTTGACAAAAGTAACACCAGCTTGTGAGGGCAAGTGCTCAAATACTGACGTTCGGTGTTGGCCAGTTCGGTAATTGTTCCTGCCTCTAGTATTGTAAGTGTGTATGTCTCCTCCCCTAGTAGGAGTACATTTTGACAGGCAGTAAGCTGTTGTCTCGAGTATATAGAGGCAGGGTAATGTCAACTATCCCAAATCGATAAATGCAGGTTTACAAGACTCTCTCTGATTTAGATTAGCAATTGCTCGCACTGCTCTCTTCTGGAGCCGAAATAGCCTGGAAAAATCAACATTTGCACAGCCTCCCCAAATGGCTATCCCGTAAGAGAGGTGGGAGTAAATGAGCCCATAGTAGGCCATGAGGAGAACTTGAGTTGGGCATATCTTTGAGAGTCTCCTCAAAACGAAGATGCCTGAGGATATTTTAGCACAAGTGTTATCAATGTGATTTCTCCAGGTGAGGCCTGTGTCGAGGTATATACCAAGGAACTTAACTGAGTCAGCTTCGTCCAAGGGGATATCGTCTATCATGACTGCAGGTCCACATTCAGCATTGTTTGATCTTAAACGGAAATTAGTGTAATTTGATTTGGATGCATTAATTTTTAGGTTGTTTTGATTGAAATGCTGAATACAATTATTCAGTTCAATATAGGTTTGCATCTCCAGTGCTTCTTTAGTGGATGATCTAAATAGGAGAGTCGTGTCATCTGCATACTGCACGAGTTTCCCCTGCAGTAGAGATGAGCCTGTGTTATTTACGTACAACAAGAATAACAAGGGGCTTAGAATGGATCCTTGAGGGACGCCATACTCAATAGTTCGACATCATATTAGATTATGTAATTAAAAAGACCTATTGTGACAGATGCTTTTTCATCCTACCGTCTGCCATCTGCCTGACTAACGATTCAACGTTCTATGACTGTACTCCTATTTACTTTACTGTTCCTGTATTGTTACTGTGTTTGAATTCTGCTACTCAATTGTTACGTTGTTTAGAAGCACAATCACTGGTAATGAAGCTATTTTGGCTGAAAATACCTTAACATGTTGTTGTGAAAAGAGACTTGACAAAGAGAACATTTTAACGCTAAAAAATATTCAAGGAAAGGCCATGACAGACTGTTTATAGAGAAGAAATAAAAAATTAAAACAGATTTTTTAAAACAGTAAATATAATTGTACATGTACATACATTTATGTGTGTATATTTTAATTTTTACTAAAGAATTGTGTAATACGTTTTTTATTTTTGTAAAACTACACACCTGCAAATAATTAAATTATGTTATTAGTATAAATAATGTTTAACTGTAGTATTAAAAGGCTACTTTATTACTGTAAATAGTGTTGTATTTGTTTTGTTTACATTCAGTCAGTGGCTACTGAAGAACCTACATTTTTACTTAGTAGATAAATGACATACAGTATTAAAGAGATCAACAGTTGGTAATCCTACATTTTTCTTAACCCGACACTCCGAAGGTCCTGTAACAGTCGGACTATCATGATTTGACTGCACAAGTTGTTTATATTTTTACTACACAATACATAGCAAATTATACATTACATAATTATACAATAGGAATGTTTGACAAAACAAAAATTCCTACGACTTAAAATATGTACTAAAGATATGCAATTTATACAACGTTTGAATATGTTCGCCTGTATTTTGACAATCGTCACCTCAAGAATTAATAAATAAATATGGATTTAATATCAATTTATAATAAATTCGTATTAAGAAATTCAAAAAGCTACATGGATTAATTGATACTAGTATTAAAAAAAAATCTAAACTACCATACATTCATAATGGACAGAATTTTATAAATAACACAGATTTAACAAAAAAGATTTATAAAAGTGTACTTTTATATTTTATTTGAAATAAACTCAACACTGACGTGTGCTTGAGGTTTGTTCTTGAAACAAATTGTTAGATGACCTGCTTTATTTAAAGATTTTTACTTTAAAACAATTTCTAAAGCGAAACATTTCTTAATGAGAGTGTTTTTTATGTCTAAACAAAGTGACTACATGTACTCTTTCATATATCACAATGGTAATCAAATTCAAATATACTCTACTACATTTTATTCAAAGCAGCAAAGCAGACTACATCTAACTCAGTAAAGCATTTCCCAAAGAATCGCTGAAGAAGTAAATAGTATACCCTGCCACTGCTAAGTTCCCCCAGATACAGTACTGTAAAGTATTAGTTGCACTGAATGTAATAGTTACTTGTTTGTTGACATTAACGTAGACATCTCCCTTGCGCAGCATGGCTTTCTGAAATGAATGGCATGAGGGGCATTATTCTAAAGCATACTAAGGTGGTTTATAAAGTGTCTATTGCAGAATAATAATATATAAAGTAAAAAATACAAACCTGTTCATTCTCCTAACTCCATAAGGCTGACTAAAATTGAAGAATAAGATCATTTAAGAGTACAAACATGAATTTCTAATTCTAAAATTTAATACGTTGTTTACGTTGATGGTAAAGTTTTATCAACAAGTAAATTCAGGCAAAGTATGTTGTTGGAACTATAAATTCTGCCTCAAAACTTAATCCTTCATACCTGGTTTTAGCCAGCAAAGAAATTTCAATTAATTTACTTACCAAATGATACAGTAAGAAAAAAATATGATAAAAACCACACAAAATCAGTAAGAGTTTAAACATTTCTAATCTTAATTTGAACAATTCCCCTTTTTAACCCATTGCGGCCGACAGATGCAGCATATGTGTCATCATGGAAAGGGGACCGAAGGCCGAAATGTGCATACCCTGCATCATAGATCTTTGTTTAACACAAACTTCTTTTAATTTTTATTGATGTTGTTAGAAAGCGATAGATTGCAGTCACTTAATTACATTATTTGTAAAGTAGGCTAGTTCAAATCTGGTAGATAGCACTCACATGTCTACACTGTGTTTTTGATCAAGTTTGTATTTTTAACATCAGTTTAAATGGTTAAAAACTGTTCATCAAAGGTTCAAACAACCAACGTAAGTTAAAATAATTTGTGTTCACGACCATATTAATAAATTGATTTTACTTATATAAGTATTTTTTTCTTAAATATAATAATCAATATATTGACAATGCAAATCTTTTTTTTAAAAGTATTAAAGAAAATAAGTGAAAGATAACAGAACATTAACTGTTGGTACAGGGTGAACCATTCACAGGAGTGGCTTGGGCAGCAAATAGCTCTGGCCACTGGGCTCAGTGCACATTGAGTTTTAATCACCCACAGAAGGTTAATTCTCTAGCTAATTTTTAATTAGCCATTTTTAAAGCAGATAAATAAGTATATTTTCTATTATTCTTATTCTCTTACTTTATTTTTCAAGCAACATAATTTATATTACATCAACAACAAAAATTAAACCATATTTTGAATTAAATACTTTTATATTTTCTTTTGTGAAATTTAACAAATTTATGGTTAGCATTATAATAAAAACCAACACAGATATGTCCAATACTCATATTTTCATTGAGGAAAAACAATTTTTATTTATTTCCAATCCACTGTAAGTTAGGCAAGTGTTGTATTGTTGTGGAGGATATTAGCAGCATACCTTGTGCTAACTGCAGCTTGCTACAACAGCCGCATATCATAAAAGTAGAAAATATCATTTAATATTTGGCCACTCTTTAAAAATTAAATATTGTTAGATATGTTATACAAACATCCAACATTTCTTGTTTCTGTAAAATTTTGATATAGTTACTAATTTTAAAGTTTTATTATACAAACATTTGAAATGGCCACCATTTTAGTTTTAAACAGATAACAAATTGAACAGCTGAATTTAAACACCTTCAACAAACAATTGAAGATTTATTGATCAACTGGATTATGCTGCTACCTAGCAGTACGTCGATACTGTAGACCTGCAAGAGACTTGTTGCTGCATGTTTGTGGTTCCATTTTCAGCAGCGAGACATGTAAAAAGTTTCTGTCTTGTCCAAATTAAAAAAATGTTATGATATTCGAAAGCTGACAATAATTATGTAAATTAGTCTGTCATTTATAATAGTCTTGCTTTCTAGTATTGTGTCATTTGAAAATTATATCAGTAACTTTACTTGTCATTTTCCAACTCCAGTATCAGCACTATCCTGTCATTCTGTTACATTCTCTTCCACAACGTATTATAGCACAACAGTAATGACATCACTTCCACCTTTCCAATAGGTTAAATGTAGAAGAATGGAATACCTCACCAATAGATTTCAAAACCTTGACCCAACATCTCAAAATTAGGTAGAAATGTTAATGTTATCCCTCAACTAATACATACTTTCATACATACAATGGGTGTGCGAATATGACTTGTTTGTACTTGTGTACAACCCCTAACCACCAAGGGTTTAGCATCCATTCAATATGGATATGGATATTTGATATGATATTTAAATTTATAAGAATATGTAGCAAGTGAAGTTTTCTTTGTATTTCTTTCTAATTACGTTTGCTAATTTCCTATCTAATATATTAAACAAAATCCCTGATACAGTTCCCTTTTCCTAACCAAAATTATTCCCTTTTATTCCTACTTTTCCTAATTTATTTCCTATTAAATATACTATTAAATTGACTCTCTAATCCTATTTCCTCAAAAAATATATTTTTACTATGACATGCATCTGTTATTGTTAAGGAAAATTAATACTTTGAGTTGAAATGAAAATAATAAAATAAAACATGGGTGTAATGTGTACCTGCGGTTGGCAACAGGCACTAAGTCCTCATTGTACAATGCCTCACAAGTGACGTGGGAACAGAACTGTGTGTAGTGGTCCTGAGTGTCCATGTTGCAAGTGTTTAGCAAGATGGCGAGACCTAGGGGCTTCAAGGATTTGAGATGTTGACTCCACGAGGGATCGTCAAATTGCAGCCGGAAGGGACAGGTATTGTCATGTGTCAGGTCCAACACCTCGCCTATTGTTTGAGACTCTGTGACATGAAACAATACACACTGCAAATAATTGTAATGTTGACTTTTTAAACAATTAAAAAGGCATAGTTTTAGATATTTTTATGCGCATTTGGATTGTGTCTCCAGAAAGGTATACATAGGCACTTACATGTTGAGAAATTTAGCAAAAACTGTAAATAGTGATGTTCTTCTCTCGGCTTATTATGGCCTAGTCTACCCATACCTGGGCTACGCAGTACCTATTTGGGGAAATGAAAATAATAGAACCAGTTTTCTATTTCGTCTTAAAACAAAGCCATAAGAGTTTCCTTAAATAAACGTTAATCCTGTAAAGAATTCTTTCAAAATTATAAGGTTCTGACCTTTCCTTCTCTTTTTATTCTTGAAACCCTCACTTTTGTAAAATTAAATTTCCCTGTGTTTTCCATTTTCCCTAACCACTCTTACACTCTTCGTGTCAATCACAGTTTAAGAGTACCAAAGCATTCTACTGCCTTCTTTGAGAAACATACCCTTTATAATGGTGTAGCTCTTTATAAATGCCTTCAACTCTCACTTAAACTGGAGACTAACCATATAAAATTTAAGAAACAACTGAAAAGCCTTCTGCTCGACCTTTGTTGTTACAGCGTCCATGAGTTTCTAGCTGGCCATAAATAATTCTGATTTACTGTGATTGTTGCAAACTTTGAAATATAAATAAATTGTTTTTGCTCTATCTTTTCACATGTTGTGGTCTTAGTTGATTATTGTTTATTGCATTTACTATGACTTGGCTAATGTGTATACATATGTTTACTGGCTTAATAAAAGATTTGATTTGATATTAGTTCACACCAGTTTATTTATTCCAAGAAGTATATTATTTTTACTCATTTAATATTTAATAAATTTTGAACTCATTTTACAAAACAATAGTACAAATTCAATATTGAACATAAGCATTTAATTATAATCAAAAATAAATACCGTACCATGCCTATTTTAAGTACGACAATATCCAACACTTTGAACCCGTATTATTTTATGAGACATTTATAAAATTATACTTATGTCTCGTTAATTTAAATGCTATATAAGTTATTTAAAAGTCCAATCAACGCCCTTTTAAAGCAAAAAATTACAGTCAGTTCAAAGAATTAAACATCTTCTGTCCACCTCTACTATAATAAAAAAGTGTAAAACATGTTGTTCCATGCAACTTAAATAGAAAAACTAATCATTCGACTTATACCTCCCAAGCCAGACAGTTTAGATGGGATCTATGCCACAGACCAGTGCCTCTATATACTTGCATGGAAAAAGTACCAGCTGGATTGAAACACACGATCCTCGAAGTTACACTCACAGTACAAAGCCATAGGCCACTATTTCATTTCAACACCTAGGGTATAGCACATTTCTTCACATTAATACAGATTGTGCACTCCCTATGTTCTACTCGGGTTTAGTATCCATCTCTATTTCAACTAATTAAGTGAGCAAAGCACAGTGTGTCTTATAACTCAACTATTTGGTATTTTATCTGTATGTTTTTTAACCATTTGTCATACAATTTGGTATATGTAAGTACTTTATAAAAAGACAGAAATACCAATAGCTTTGGTGACAAAATATTTGAAGTTACACAAGGAAAACTGAGCAGCAATATCACTTCAGTGAACTGTTAGTATAGCCTTTTAAGATGAAAACATATAATACCGCTTGTCAATATAATTTCCCTCCGAACACCAGAAAAAAACAATACATTTTCAGTTGTTATAACTTTAATGATAAACCGTCTTACATTGGGAAGAAGCTATTACCTGTTGCCAGCTGAATTAAAGAACCTCTTAGGATAGAAATTGAAGACATCACTGGACAACTGGCTGACTACAAGACCTTTTTACATGCTGGATTAATACATCAACAAAGAAGAAATACTAGACTAGACTACATTTTTAAATATGTTCATAACTACTTAGTACAATTTTAACTATACTTTTTTCCTGTACTTTTATTTTATTTAACTGACGTAAAACTCTCCAAGTGTTTTTAAATTGAATCAATAGCTTTAAAATGTTATTGTTGCTGTATGCATTTCTGTTTAAATTTACTTTTTCATGTCTCAAATGTTACACTTGACAACTTGTGTAGAATTTTAATGTTATATCTATATTCAGACTAAGACTTCAACTTGTTAACTATGAGTTGTTTATTAATTAGTCATTAAGAATATTTTGATAACATTACTGTACTCGAAGTATATGTAAATAAAGAAATGAAATCTGAAGTCTAATGTATAATGTAAAGTACTGTGACTTATATGTCAGTACTGCAATTTCCAGTTATGTTTTTTAAATATATACTATATTACAATTTTTATCTTGTTCGCATTTTTTATATTTCTTACCAAAATTAATCACATTGACAGCATTTTTAGACTCATGATTCATATTGGTACGATCCTATTTTTTATTGAGTATTTAAATACAATTAGGAAATATTAAAAAATACAACTTCGTCCCAGCAATAAAGTTAGTTTTTTCTACAACAGGATGACTTTTAAGTGTTCGCTGGGGCTGGTTGGACAGCAAATCTTAATGCAGACACAGTATTTAGTTAGACCACCAATGGTAAAACAATACATAAAACTTTGATCCCCAATGGGCGAGTGAAAATCTGCGGCTCTTGAATTAATTTAGCATTTTCCGCTCTAAGTTCTTTGATTCACATTTTATTTTGATATTTTCAGTTTGAAAAAAAAAATATATATGCTTTGGAAGTTTCTAAAACAATACAGGAATGAAAAGTAATAGCACATGGGTACTAACCTCTTATAGCATGAACATCCATATTTTTTACTACAATCATATGACGTATTCAATGAAACTTAACTTTGGGGAAAACATACTGTAAACAGCTGAAGTATAAATTACAACCAACTAATCGAAGAATACTTCAGGCACTTGTAATGGAAAAGGTTGAAAATCATAACAAAATAATCTTAAAAAAATAGTACTGCAAAGCACCCAAGGCGCCAGTCGCAACAAACATATTATAAGGTACTGTACCATGGACATGAAAAGACAGCTTTCATTATTAATTTTTAACAACTTACTACCTTAACGTATTTTTTACAATATATCACATCTGACCTGATCGATGGTGATGGTGCTTCTGATGGGAAGGTGTGGGCTGTAGTAGATTGGTGTGACTCTCTGAAGGTTCCCCTGCAGCTCCTGTCGCTGGACAACCCTCCACCCCACTGTCACTACGGGAAAAAATTCAGCATACCTTAGATAATACAAGGTTATGTTTAAAATATGAGACATGTTTTTAAATTAATGTTCGTTTTGGAATGAAACAATAACCAGGTGACTTTTATTTACAAATTATTTTAACATGACAGTCTGTACCTTAAACTATTCAACAGAAATTTTCATCAACAGTGAGGCACTTGTCATCATACAACCAGCTTTTTAAAACCTTCCTTAAAGAAATCTACCACTTGACTGAACAACCACTGTATCACCATTGTTTTGACATTATCATGGCATTGACTTCCCACTTGTTCAAAATTAAGAATAAATGGAAGACACTGGGTCCAATATCGAGACTTTAAGGTGGATGATCGATTTGTTCCTGGCCAAATGATCAAATAAGTTTCTGTGTTTGATTTGGCATTTTGAAAAGATCTCACCCATTTCTGTACACATCACTAATTTTTTGGATCTCACGTTGAATGTCAGCTGCTTTTACGCTATAAGGGTTAAGAAAACTTATCACAACCCATACTTCACAGTCAACGGCATTTTATACACTGATAAACAACTTTAAACACAGACAAATGGATCCGTAATGGTGCCTATGGCTTGCCAACAAATAGCGGTACACAGCGTGCATGTGTCAAACGCTGACCAAATCGCTACAATGGCGGAATTCCAAAACGGAACTTACATTAAAAACATGTTTTTCGTAACAATGCTATATTAAAGAATATATTTATAACAAAAATCAGCCATTGCTACTGCTACCATTACGACAGACACCAGATGGATAGTGTCATATCTATAAGCAATAAGAGATCCACAAATAAAGGTCTTAAAGTTGTGTCCAGCAATTTGACTTGAAGCTGTCAAATTCGATTCTAATAGACAGATATCAATATTGTCAGAAAACATAAATGTTTAAACTGATCTCAGCTAAAGGTGATTAATTTATTGGATAGACAATAGACATATACATTATCCAATGTCAATTTATTTGATAATGATTAAAATAAACTAATTCTGAACAGTCTTGATACATTGTATATTAGGTAATTATTTTACTGTAATAAGCATTCAAATAGGAGTCAAGTCAAATGGGAGTGATTAAGTTATCACAATCCTTGCTAAGACGTAATCCTGATACTTTTTAATAACCAGTGTCACCATTAGCAGGATTTCCAAACCTCAGTATCAGGGATTGTCCCAATTGTACCAAAAATCTGCGCCATTCTTGATTTTTTTATGACTTTGGCGACTTTTTAGCAAAATATGGGCTTTTATGGGAAGAAACTCTGTTACATATCTTCCCTAATGGGATGATAATAGAAATATTAACTGATATTTTCAAATGATAGTGAGTATCACACTTATATTATTGTTGAATATTATCAGACAAGAGAATTCCACTAAAAAACATGGCAACACTTTGTGCACTTATTTGTACTTACTTGCTATTGTGTGCTTTTCAACTTGATAATAAAGAATTCATCTAATAGTCAAGGGAGTTAGATATGCTTTCTTGTCACAGATAATTGTCTTTAAAAACAATTCCTAGCATATTATACCTGGCAGTTGGTGTTGGCTCTTTTGAACTTCGCAGGAAAAAAACCTTCTCAGCTGTAGGGTTTGGCCAAGACAGGATACCCTTTTTATCAACACAACAAAGTGCCTAAAACACAATTTAATACAATTTAAGACACAAGAAAAAAAGGGTTCATTGCAGCATAAATATAGAGGGTTCAAACAATTCAAACCGTAAATATTGAATTATACTGCTTGGTTTGTTTATAACTTTTTACTGTGTTATTCTGGGCATAATGATACATTACTAATTATATTACTCAATGCAGGCTCTGTCATGAAAATATGAAGAAATTTTTTATACATTAAACTTTACATATATTTGTTCAAACAAACAATTTATCTAATCTGATAAACAACAGTGCTAAACTAATAATCTCGAATTCATCAAATAAATAATCGGTTTTTAAAACCTGCTTTAATAATCCTTATTGTATTGTTTAAGAAAAAAGTGTTAAAGGTGCCTTCCCAGGTTATCATGCCACATTGGTGATTAACACTTTAGCTGCTGTGTCAGTCCAGTACGCTCGACGGCTCTGTCTCAGCTAGATGCCGTCGGGCCACTACACCTGACATTGTTGCTAAGCAACCTTTTGGTTATTTTATTGTTACTCGACTGGTCCTGCTTTCTTAAAGAAACCGATCACACTTTATTGTACTGCAAGCATCACACTATTTACAGAGCGAATTTCTAAGTGTTTGGTTGTATACAAAGTTGTTCATAAAACTTTAAATGTTGGCATGTTCTACGAGCAAGTTGTCGGGAGTATCAACAGACTTATTTAGTGAATGTTGGTATTGAAATAACGTAATACGTATTGAATACTGGATTACTTTCATCATGCAGTCAGTGTAGCCAAACCATGAAAACAAATTTACCTCAAAATGTGTCAGGCCGATATGCCCGACAGAGTTTTTTATGTGCCGTATACGCTACTAAAAAAACTGTGTCGGGCCAATACTCCCGACATATTTATATACATATAATGCCTATTTATGTACTATTTCTATACTCAGAAATGGTGGCATAGTAAGTATAATGCATCATTGTTTTAAATATTTGCATAACAGTTTTTGGCAATTTAGAGCAAAAATACTCATTTTAAGGATGGCAGCTAACGTGTTAATCACAATCAACACTTATATTGACCAAGTCTGGTGTAAGGATACTAATAACTACATTTTCTCAATTTTTCCTAAAGTAGCCTTACTTGAGTACTTTACATTTTTGAATTCATCAAATCATATGAAAAATCAAAGACAAAAGTAAACTTTAATAGGTATATATGATTATAAATCAAACAAACAAATCATTAATTAGCATTTATTTAACAATACCATGATTAAACTATGATGTAGAACTATTATAACAAGTAGAATAGAATAATAATTTATTTTCTCCGTTATAATACAATATACTTATACAATGTATTAAACATTTCATTTCGGATATAGAAACAACCTTCTTCTTAACTTGTATATTTAAAAAAAATTCATTTTAACCCTTTCCACTCCAATTACTGGGAACCCAGTTTCCCTATCAGCTCCATTTACTTTTAAGCAAAGATTGCCTACTACATTTGTTCAGTGGGAAAAACATATATCTGATAGTTTCAAAAAGCTGATGTATTTTTTCTTTGTTTCTTCTATGACTAAAGTATAGATTAATATAAAATAAAACATATATTTTTATTTTCAAAATTTTTTAATTATATATATTTATTGGAACAAAATTGAATTTCCAACAAAAAAACAGATACAAGAAGAATTTTTGAAAAATTTTAAATAGGAAGAATAGTATTTGTTGTTTGTTTTTTGTTGTTTGTATCCTTACAAACAAAAAAAAGTCATTTTCAAATATTTTGGACTAAATTATACATAAAAAAATATATAATTCTAAAACCGAATTTTTTTGAAAAACAAAATTTTTACCGAAAAAATTATTTTCACTGCAACTAGTAAACAATTGCTCCATAAATTTTATTTTATTGCTTAGCAACAGTCAAAAGGTACATAATTTAGACCAAATTTGTAAGTAAAGCTTTTTTCAATAATTCAAAACATGTTATCAGCTAAAAATATAAACAGACAAAATCTAATAGCCTACTTGCAGCTCTTTCATTTTCATACCGGTTACACATAGGCCTACGGTAAAAATACTTATGAACATACAGGAAATGTAAAAGATGAAAAGAAATGTTTTAGGCACATAACTAGTTGGATAATAAATTGGATAATAAATCCTCGTCAAATAGTAAGCTGGTAATACCGTCATCACTGAGGTTCGAAAACGAAACTATTCTGTCGCCACTTCCATCATTTGGTAGAATACTACTGCCGTCGTCTTCACCCATTTTATTCGACAGGAATCATCGTCGTAAAAATAAAAATACTATGAATAAACAGTAAAACAACAACGATAACCTAGCAACAACAATGCGTTTTATAAGCTCATTACGAACGATAACATATGACGGAACAAAGTGAGTGCAAATAGCTGTTGCAGTCAGCCAGCTGTTTACAGAGCAGCCACAGACGACAAACATTACATTTTCTGAGGTTTGTTTACCGATACTAAACTCAAACGGTTCCGAAAAAATTCTACAGATAGCAGCACATATCAAACAACAACCCTAGCGGTCAATAATGTAACTACGTCAGTCTAAATACAATCATAGAACGTTTTTATCGAGACGTCGGGCCCGGCCCGACATTGGAGTTAGAGCGGTAAGTTGCGTGGCGGGGCTGCCCCGCCACTTGAGTGGAAAGGGTTAAGCACAAATTTAACACAAACTCATAAAATCAAATTTAAATACTATGATTATAAGCAATATTAACAGTATACATAAAAACAATATATCCTAAATGAAATGCTAATTGAGATAAGAGAAAATAAATAGGGCCTCTAAGACTGGAGGCCTGTGTAGTGGTTCCATCATCTTATATTAAATAACATTAATTATATTTTATATATAATAAAAGCGCACAAGCAAATTACCATAAATAATTAGTGTAAAATAAAATTTTCCCTTATAATTAAAAATTTAATGACAAATATCTAATTCAAATATAAACAAAATTCTAAAACTGATACAGAAATAAATAATAACTTTCAATTAGACCCAAAATAAACATAAATTATCTTCAAACATTTATCAAAAAAATCAATGTTATCATAAGATATGAGACCCATCCCCCCCCCCCCAAAGCTGGAAAGCGTGCCAACTGGGGGATGGCTCAAAACAAGTCAAGCGATGGGATCACAGATGGCAGTTGGAGGGTCAAAATAACACTCGTCAACTGAGCAAAACTAATTTATTATCAAGAAAAACAAACTGCAAAACTGGCTGGCAGAAGGCCACAACATAAATTCGCACTTAACTAGATAACAAGAAACACTAACATTAACAAGATAATGACAAAAGCTACAAAAACACTTAACGCTACAAATACCAAAATATACCAATTACCAACCGCATGGCCTATCTGCAGTTTAGCCTGAGACACCCAAAACGTAAGAAATTTATTAACAACTTGAAAGTGACAAATTTATAAACAAATTTGATAACCCCAAATAACCCCGGCAATTTAGCCCACATCCCATGATTCCACCGAGGCCAGGGAGTAAGCCGGAATCCCTGGGCAGCTCCGAATAAGATTTTTTTTTTTTTTTTAACTAAAAATGGCAAACTGAAAACTAGGCTATGGATACAGGAGCCATAGGTTATAACATGAAAATCAAACTACACAGATAGGCTAGGTTATTGTCAATGAACAAAAAATATGGTAAATCGGTAACTCCAACTGTAAAAAGGCTCAACAAAACATTATACAGAACTACTATTAAATATAAAACCAGATATAAAAAGCAATTAACGGTAAAACGGTAACATTGAGCACGTGGCTCGAACCTTGGTTAACCAATATCTAGACAATACAAATTTAACAATGCCCTGAAAATGACAAATAAACCAGAATATTATTTAAACAAAGTATTTTCACCAAAAGGGTGATTAGATATCAGAAATTACAAAAGAACACTTACGTTTTGAAGTCTCTAGCATGGTAGTTTCAGTAGGCAAGGAAGAAACCAAATGACGGCCAACCTGACCGACCAGAGCTGGAACACGGAACGACCGAGTCCGAGCCAACGGCCACCAAAGTAAGCGAAACGCCGGGCACGAGCGGTCTCAGGCAGCCCGGCAGACCACGACAAAAAAACGAAATGTACCGGTCAAACGACCCGGTACAGATAATAGCAATTTTTTTTAATCTTCTGAAAAACAATATTTTCCCCTTTAACTCTTTAAATTCTACTTGAAAAATATTGTATATTCTTGGTCCAAGGAAAATGTAACATTTTTGAAAAAGTTAAATTTGGTTTTGGTACAATATATTTTTTTTTTTCATTTCTTAGTAAATAAATATTGCTATTTTCAGGCTAGTTGCCACTTCTTACATAAAACAGTCTTAGAACTTTGAAAATAAACAAATAGGAAGAATACTTTGTGTAAGAAATAAAGGGTACAAATGATCTGTTTTAAACTTTTTTGTCATTAATCTTAAAAATAACTTTTGTAAAGTAAAAATAGACTTTGTGTTTGAATCATATGTTCCAGCCCAACAAGTTATGCTATATTCTAGTCCACTGTTTATAAATGAATAATACAAAAGTTTTAAAATTCTCTCATAACAAATTTTATTCAAGAAGTAAAAATATCTCAAAATGTTTTTTAATTTAGATTTTAAATGTTTAACATGTTGAGGGCTAAGCCTGAAATAACAAAATTCATTCTAATCCTAAAAAATTTTTTTACGTAAATAACTTTCCTTTGAATTAGTAAATTCCAAATATGATGATAGAAGTCATTGTGAGGTCGCTAAGGTGATGGATGATGACGTCATCAACTCAGCGGGTATATACGTCGCCAGGATCTCAGTGATGGACTGTTGTTGCTGACAGCTGTATTGTTCACAAATAACAGTGTTCACTGTCACTATTAGAATCACATTCAGACATGTTATTATGTTTTTCACAAAAACATAACCGCAAACACACCAATAAACTCACTAAATACAGGAATCAAAGATGGAATGCTTACGGGAACCGAAAACAATTCCAAACATGAGACTGACGCACACAAATAACAAAAGGGTCGTATGCAAGGTCCTGACAACGTAAGGTCCTACCTCGACGAGATCCGAGCTCACACTGATGAATCAACCGTGCAACTACAAATGGCGGGTACATCTGCCGCCTGGATGCACGGAGGGTCCGGCGGCGCGGATATAGCCGTGCGTAGACATCAACGTGTTAATGTGGCTCTTCCAATTCAGAGTCTGATCTAAAATAACTGCTAAGTATTTTATTTCATCTATCTGAATTACTATAGCATATTTTGCACTGCAAACAGATTGATTACATAGGCAATCAAAACATTTATAGATTAAATTTAAATTAAATTTTTGTTAAATTCTTAAACTAAAATTTATGTATTTTGTTTTTTCTGGACTCAACAACATTTGGTTTTCAGTGAACCACCACTGAAGTGCATTCAAATCAAAACTCATGCAGTTGTACTGAACCCCAATCATTTTTCATTAACTCAGAGCTGTGTCATCAGCAAAAGAAGTCACACTGCCTTTAAAATTACCATTACAAAAGTCATTTATTTGTATATATATATATATATATATATATATATATATATATATATATATATATATATATATATGTATATATAAAAAACATTATTGCACCAACAACAGAGCCGTGTGGTACACCGTGCTTAATTTCACCAAAATCACTAAATGTTGAACCAATTTTCACACACTGCTTTCTATTTGATAGATAACGTTCAGCCCATTTATATGCATTACCTCTTATACCACTAATAAATAATTTTTTCAAAAGTATTTTATGATCTACAGAGTCAAAAGCTTTCTTTATGTCCAAAAATAATCCACTTACTTTTTTTATAAATTTAGGCCATAAAAAACGTTTTCAATAAAACTTCTTAGGGTATGTTCAGTGTTGAGATCCTCTCTAAAACCAAACTGATACTGACTAAAAAATTTGTATTTATCAAGAAAATTTATTAATTTTTTCTTCATTTCTTTCTCATAAATCTTTGCAAAGGTCGAAAGAAGAGAGATTGGTCGGAATTGATTGCAATCATTTTTTGAATTACTCTTGTGTATAGGAATAACAACAGCTTTTTTTAATTGCTCTGGAAATTTGCCTTCAGCATAAAGTAATATTTAATAAATATAGCTAGCAATAATTTTAAAATTTTGGTTTGCACTGTTTTAACTAAAAATGAGCTGATAGAATGGAATCCAGGTGAAGTACTGTTTTTTAGGGAATTGATAGCATTTTTTAAATCTTCATCACTTATTGAATCCAAAGTTCGAACAATCAAAATCGTTTGCTCGCAACATCTCTCATTCAGTAGTTTTACAAATAAGTAGTGATCATTATTTCTTTATCACTGAGTGACTCATTTCTGTTATGCATAAAAAATCTTAAAACAGCATTAGAAATCGCCATTCAAAGTTAAATTCAACAGTTATTTATCAACTATTTCACTATCTATATTCTTGTCAAGTTCCAAGCTCAAAAAGCAGAAATTCCTCTGATATAAGTAATATCATTGATTACTATACATAGAAGATGGTTCCATCCAATGCTAAATATTGAGGCACGGTATGGGAGCAACCGTGCTGCTATCTGTTGTCATTAAGAGTTAAAGAAGGTGAAATCGCCGCAAGTTTTCATTGTTCAGTGCGCAACCTGCGAGAAGTAAAGGAAACTAATTACCCCTCCCTTTCCCCCATTTCTTTCTCTTGAGTCGCTCGTCCGGAAGTACTTCCTGTTCTCCATCCTGGCTGCCCAAATTGTCTGTAGCCACGCCAATATTCTTTGTCCTTGACATTGTTCTTTGTGGTATGTTGTGCGTGCAAAGGCATCACAAACTTTTAGTTGAGAGGGCAGAGATACTCACTACATAGCCTTCGGGCCGCTAGCACCCCTTAACACTATTTTTTGCAGCCTTTAATTTTGTTTTAAGCTGCAATAATGTTAAGTGCGGGCAAGTAAAATCATTTGTCTGTTATTTCCAATTAATTATTTTAAATAGTGTTGTATTATACAACATCTTTGGTTTACTGACTAGGTTTCTTTACTGATAATGTATGTATATAGGTGTATATAGAAACAGTATGTATATGTACGGTACTTGCGACTCATAATTTTGAGAAAAGTAATAAGGCTCATCATGAAATCCTAGTGAGGAACCCTGATTTAGGGATTTGTGTAAATATCAATTTATGTACATTTATATTTTGAAATTTGGACTGAAGGTAGATCTAACCATTTTGACTCTAGTAAAATTAAAAAAATTTGTACATTTCCATGATTATTACATCGTGTTTGCGACGTACAAATTATTTAAGCGTTTTAATGAATACCTTATTTAATTAATTAAACCGTGATATTAAATTTTCGAGTAGGACCAGCGTACAAATTAACTGGTTAATGAGCAAACCAGCGTATTTTCAAAATTAACCAAATAATTAACGAATCAACTAGAAATATTTTTGGAACCAGAAATTGTAGATTCTTTACAATAGGGCTTAAAAGTTAAAACTTAGTGCTTAAGAAATACTGATTAAAGCTTTTTTTCATTTTATTTCTTATGCTGATCAAATTTATTTTCTAGAGCCATAGTTTGATAAAACATAGGATTCTCTTCAGCTTTTACATTTAAAATAACTGTTTTAGGTAACACTTTATAATTGTAAAATAAAATTGTACATTTGTAGTTTGTTCCAACATCGATTATTATGCCATAAGTATATTAACAATTTAACTCACTTCGCTCGTTGGGGGCTTAGTCACAGGGGAATACCCAATTTGATCACGGGAGACTACCCAAGTTGATACTATTCAAGACAATTGCGGAGGTACCTAAGTGGTATGGTTGGCTCCCAAGGTGATCACAAGGTCCAAGTGGATCGAGAATGTGCACACTTCTATCCTTAGCTTTGTATATTCTTTAGATGTGGTGAAACAAGTAGGTTAACCGCTACCGAAGTGTGACACTAGTTATCCTATCCTAGTTGATTATACAGTAGGCTCACCTGTATAATCATGAGAATTACTCAAGACTCAAGTTGATCATGAAGGGCTACCCAGGTTGATCATGGGGCTACCCAAGTTGATTACGGGTTGCTACACAAGTTGATCACGAGTGTGTAGCTAAGTTAGTAACAGGTTGCTGCCTAAGTTGGCCATAAGGGGTTTCTAAAGTTGACTATGTGGGCTACCACTACTCAATATTTTATTGTTTATAAAAGGTGAAATATCAAAGTTTAAAAGCAGTTTTTCAAACACCCTCGTTACGAAATATAGCGTGTAACGTTTAATTTGTTGAGCTTCTTTTTAATCATGGTTGAGTGTATTCCAAAAAGTCACACATTTCTGACAAAAACTCACTTTACCAACTTTCTGTGATGAAACTTGAAAAAAAAAAAAGAAAAACGAACGAAAATAAAACTTCTTGCGAGCTTAGTGATTAGCACTTCTGCTTTACATGCAGAGAGTCACAGGTTTAAATCCTGGGAGGTTCACTACGAATTTGTTTGGCGTGTTTGGACCGTTGTCCCATTAAGAAAGTTAGTAGATTCAGTTTAAAATACCTCTGGCTAAATAGACTAATAAAAACTATAGTAAACACAGTAAAAATGCAAAGAACCATTGTTTTATACAATTTATTTTTTAATTAAACTATGTAATTTTATACTATCTAAACAACACTCATCACGTGTATATTTGAATTGAAGCTCTCACTCTGAAACCTCCAGGAAAATTCACAAAAGTTTACTTTTTTCACTCATAAACAAGATGGCGGCCTAAGTGTGGTATCAATTAAAGGCGTTCTCCTCTTTACTCCTAATATGCCACCACATTTTAGAAAATGATATGTTTATGACCTCCACTGCCCCAAAAAGAAAATTCATGGTCAAACAGACCATGTATCCTTGAGAGGCTGTAGGCCGAGATCCACAAATGGAGCTGTAGCATAGCTTCCTTCTTGAGCATAGTGAGTGATGGGATTGGCACGCTAGTGTGCATGGCAAGCTACTCATGGAATTCCATGCAAGTCATTTGAAAATTATCTTTTACATTAATTATGTGGTACAGTTTCCACTACTAATTTTCCTCTCTCTGCCCTCCATATATACGTCGACATTTGTACGAAGTATTATTTACTTTTATTAGTCAGTTGTAGTTTTTTATACTTAATAATTAATGCTCACACCATGCTTAGTTAAAAATATACAAAATGCAAATAGTATACAAAGTTATAAGTATAGTATAGTATTAAAGTTATACAGTATTGAATGTTGCAACTATCCAGCTATAGCAAGAGTATTTAACGTCTTATGTGATATCGTAGGCTACTAATAAAATGTTAAACTAGGCCAGATGCATAATTATTTACAAATCATTTATAATTATAAACCATTTTCTAAAATTAAGAAAACATTTTATATTCTGATAATAAAAATAATACATGGTTAGCAGTTAATCCATTTGATTTACATTTAAATCACTTACGAGAACTACATAATGAAGGTAAACGCAGAACGGGCAGAATCGTAATAATAAAATCAACTGTTTTCCCAAAACAACTTGATGCTCTCTAATGTCTAATGCGCATAGACAACGTAAAATTGTACCGTACCAATGAACAATGATAATGAGAGTGAGAGTGCCAATGAATTAAGAAAGATATGGTATTTTTTTTCTTTAACTATCAGCTTAAATAATGTTCTGAAATGCATATTTTCTACCAAATATATGAAAATAGCGGACAATTTAGTTTATAAAACCGCGGACATTTTGTAGCCGCAAACAACTTCGCGGACAAAGGTGAAAAAGGCAGCCTGTCCGCGGTAAACTACGCCTAAGCTTATTCCACAATGGTAGACACCCATGATCAAATTGGTTAGTAAACATGATCAGCTTGGATAGCAATCTTAATCAATCTGAGTAGCCACCAATCAACAACATGGGTAGTCAAGCTGACACAAAAGCTTGGCTAGTTTTTTTCATTGAGAAATGTTTAAGGTCAATTATATTAGCTCTAGCTCTGGTGGCATGATTGCACTACTTTTCATCCCCCTAAACTCTAAAGTAGACTTATAGGGTTTTAAACTATTAAACTTTGTTATCTAAGAGAACGGCAGCAAGCTGAGGTTTAATATTGATGTGATGGTTTAGAGAACCGCCGAGAGGAGGGTAAGCAAGCATAGAGAACCACCCCGTAGCGGAGCAAGGGCTGTTGGATATTAAGTTATAAAAAAGAAAGTAAATAAAATAATAAATCATCAGCGTGACTAAATAGCCACAGTGTCAGTCACCGTTCACTTTGAAAGACAAGACAAGCTAGGGTTGCCATACATTTTCATAGTAAAATACGGACACCGGATATACTTAGTGGTCTGGTGGGAGGGGGGTATTTGTAAAGTGTCTTTTATGAATTTTATTATATGCGATTCAAGTTGTCAATTGGGGAAAATTATTAACGACTTAGTTACAAATGCTCGTAATATTACAACTATGTTTTAATTTAAGATTACAGAATAATACAATATTATTAGACAGTTAATTTTTTCTTTTAAAGTCATTCATTACGTTCAAGTTCAAGAATTCAATAAATTGTCATAATTGTTCAGGAGGCATCTCTTGTGCTAGTTGTACTAGTATACTGGCTGAAGGCTGAAACCAATCAAATTTTTCTGAAGATATTAATGTTTAAAGTAATAAAAAACATATTGTTAACTTTGATGCTCAGAACAGCTTTACCATTCTCCACTGACAGTATAATTCGATCGGGAGTCGAGACATTTTTTATTAGAATAAAACTCATTCAACTTGTGCCGAAGGACTAAATAGAGAAAGAGCAAACTCCAACACCCTTTCAAAAATTTCACACTTATTTTCAGCCAATTTCAAGAGTTGAAAAACTTCTTTTTTAAGGGGAGGGAGGTGTATGGTATTATAATAATAGAGCATAGTATGTGAGACATTATACAACCTCTCACGAGTGTCGATTGCCTGAATGGCGAAGTAATACATGTTTGTATTTTTTACAGTATTAAATATTTAAAATATATGTATATTTAATATTAATAGAACGAAAAATACGGACACTTACCTGTTTTTTTCTTTGTATGGTACAGACACGGACATTGAATTTAAAATATAAACTGTCTGTACAAAATAAGGACAACAAGGACATTTTTTATATTTTTATTAGATACGTTTGGCCAGATATATTTACCGAATATAGAGTTAATGAAAAAAACAATAAAGCAATTACTTGGATCAAATTATATTTTAACAAATTTAAATTCTATGCCGGAGAAAGTAATAATATAACAGGACTTTTTAATAAAATGAAAAACAATTCTGTACACAGATTGTCTCAATTAGGCCATAAGGTAAAAGCTATTTCTATCTTATACAATATTATATATAAATAGATTAATGATTTTTTTATTAATTTTATATAACCTTATCATAAAACGTATAGTTTTATGTTTTGTCCAGTCTTTTTCTTTATAAATACAGTATTATGTTAGGCCTATTTCAATAATTACTTTGTCAAATAAATAAATAATTTAAATTTTAACCCTTTCTACTCAAGTGGCGGGGCAGCCCCGCCACGCAAGCTTACCGGACTAACTCCATGTCGGGCCGGGCCCGACGTCACTATAACAGCGTTCTATGATTGTATTTGGACTGACGTAGTTACATTATTGACCACTAGGGTTGTTGTTTGATATGTGCTGCTTTCTGTAGAATTTTTTCGGAACCGTTTGAGTTTAGTTTTTATCGGTAAACAAACCTCAGAAAATGTAATATTTGACGTCTGTGGCTGCTCTGTAAACAGCTGGCTGACTGCAACAGCTATCTGCACTCATGTTGTTCCGTCATATGTTATCGTTCATAGTGAGCTTATAAAACGCATTGTTGTTGCTAGGTTATCGTTGTTGTTTTACTGTTTATTCATAATATTTTTATTTTTACGACGATGATTCATGTAGAATAAAATGGATGAAGACGACGGCAGTAGTATTCTACCAAATGATGGAAGTGGCGACAGAATAGTTTCGATTTCGAACCTCAGTGATGACGGTATTACCAGCTTACTATTTGACGAGGATTTATTATCCAACTAGTTATGTGCCTAAAACATTTCTTTTCATCTTTTACATTTTCTGTATGTTCATAAGTATTTTTACCATAGGCCTATGTGTAACAGGTATGAAAATGAAAGAGCGTTGCAAGTAGGCTATTAGATTTTGTCTGTTTATATTTTTAACTGATAACATGTTTTGAATTATTAAAAAAAACTTTACTTACAAATTTGATCTAAATTATGTACCTTTTCACTGTTGCTAAGCAATTAAATAAAATTTATGGAGCAATTGTTTACTTGTTGCAGTGAAAACAATTTTTTTGTAAAAATGTTGTTTTTCATAAAAACTCGGTTTTAGAATTATATATTTTTTTATGTATAATTTAGTCTAAAATATTTGAAAATGACTTTTTTTTTTTTTGTAAGGATACAAACAACAAAAAACAAACAACAAATACTATTCTTCCTATTTAAAATTTTTCAAAAATTCTTCTTGTATCAGTTTTTTTTTTTTAACCTGGGATCGGTCGCGCTATTAGAACCGTTCTAACAAAAATGTTCGCATAAAAAGAATTTTTTTTGTTTTATTAATTATAAATTTCATATTTTTAATATGCCTCGAGGAACTCTTTCTGGATGTATTTCAGGTGGTTTCATGATGACTCATAGTCTAGCAGTGGTGGGGGGGACTGTTTTTATAGCGCGCCGCAGTACAGTTAGTGTCGTTCTAGACGCGTGACCGATCACGTGGCAGTGTGGTGTAGAGCCATTCTAACGGCGCGACCTATCGCGTTACTTTTATAATTGCTTCTTTCAATTTTTTGTTGTTGTGATATCGGTGTATTATTTAGCTGTAGGATATTGTATATGTGTATTGTGTTGTAAATATTGTATACATTTTTTGTATATACAGAACACGTCGGCTTGACAGAAATGAAGTGCATTGAATGTGTTCCATAAAATGTTGCGTTCTGTTCACTATATCTATTGAATAATAATACTGTACTTATTATATGTTATACTTTTAGCTAATAAAACAATGGTTTAATTTTAATTGCATTTAAGTTTTATTTCAAAAGTCCTTACAGTTAAAACTAACATTCTTCTTAGGATTTTAGGGTAAAAAATAGTCGAATTATAATAAAAAAACACAATTAAGAACTACTATACATTGTATAATAAACAGCATGGACTGAACTTAAGATTGTGTAAAGAACTTTCTAATTTTAATTCAAAATATTATGGTAATATTGAAAAAAACCAGATGTTAGAATCACCCTATACGCGCGACCGATCGCGGAAGTGGAGTATGCGCGACCGATCCCGGGTTAAAAATTCTATTTTGTTCCAATAAATATATATAATTAAAAAATTTGAAAATAAAAATATATGTTTTATTTTATATTAATCTCTACTTTAGTCATAGAAGAAACAAAGAAAAAATACATCAGCTTTTTGGAACTCTCAGATATATGTTTTCCCCACTGAACAAATGTAGTAGGCAATCTTTGCTTAAAAGTAAATGGAGCTGATAGGGAAACTGGGTTCCAGACAATTGGAGTGGAAAGGGTTAAGTTATTTTATTGGTCCATCATATATTGATAGAATATTTGCAGATTACATTTGTAATATAAACGGAGTCATTAATTACAAACAAAAACAATTTTTTGAAAAAATGAACTAGGCTTACTGAATGTGAAATATTTAATAATTGATGTTCAAAAGTCGATTTAATCGCCTAATGAATAATTAAAATGCACTAAATAAAGATTATTCCAGATGGACCACAGAACTTGAAAATGTATACCTAAATTAGCAGGAATTATCACCAGCATTGCCGATAAGATGGTTGCTTTATTTATGTGTGCCTATTTACAAATAAACACGACGTTTTACTTTATTTAATTATAAATATTACTTAATTGGGTATATGTCACATAGATTTTTATTAAGATAATATCAACTCAGTATTAATATTATTCTAAAAATATAAAACAAGAACACAGATAAAAGTCGTCAGAATGAAGTAAATGAAACAAACAATTATCGTGGCGGAGCGGCGTTGCTTGTGAAACCTGTAAAGGGGAAGGACGGTCTGACTGGAGAATGGGGGAGTGGGTTGAGAGGAGGGAAGTGAGTGAGAGAGAGACAGAAAAGCGTGAGAGAGAGAAAATAGGGATATGAGCAGCGCAGCGTGGGACCTCAAAACCGTTTTGGGGCCTCACCACAACTCTCCCATATGGATTGTGTATCTCTTTATATAGTAAAATCAATGGTAATATCTAGACATTGTTTGAACTTTGAGCCATTATACTGTCTAAAGAAATTTTTTTTTCAATTACTCTGCAGAGTTATCTATCTCATCCTACTTGGTCACTTCCACCATTCATCCGCCATAAAAACACTACAACACATAATCTGGCTCGTATTCAGTTTGTATAAAATTTGATGAACACTGAATGACAAACAAGTATGACTAATGCTACTAACCGTAACAGATCCCAGTACATGTAGTAGATTTGCAGACCTGGAGAGACCATGATCTCTCCCCAATAAAGTATCAACAAACAGATGCTTAAGCTGGACACATGAAACGTCCATTGATGCAGTATTTTTTGTGGCAAGATCAGCTTCTTCAAAGGGATCCACATCCTCCTGAAACATGTTTGAAAGTCGTTTTAAAGTTATTTTTTGGTATTGGATTATTAATGCAATATACCAACCAAAAAATAAATAAATACAATAGAAAATATTGCTAAATTTGTTGGAGATTTCCAACAGTTCAATTGTTTTTAAAACTAACACAACATTTCGACACGTATAAAACTCCTTTAATGTTGAGGTGCTGCTTGTTTCATTATCCTACATAGTAATTTTATTTTATTGTATGTATTGTTTTTTATGTGTATTGCTGATTGATTTTGATCTTTGTATTGTATATGTTTTTCATAGTTGTGTGTATCTGTAAATAGTTTGTAAGAAAACATGATTTTCTGAGGAGTCCATCATAATCTATAAGGATGACATTTATTAAGAGTTTACTATATTGATATGGGTGGTTAAGAATTTAAAAAAATTCTGTTGAATACGGTAGTTAATAGCAACTTGAGATGACAGAAGTTGTAAACCTGTTGAAACATTGTGTTAATTTTAAATAAACTCGAGGCATTGGAAATCTTCAATAATTTGCAAATTTTGCAATATAATTGAATATTTATTGCATAAAATAGGTAAATAAGCCCAACAAACTATTTTCTTCAAGCTACACGAAATTTCTCTCCGTTTTTCATTAAAACAGGTTATGTTCATATCTTTCAGAGTAACTTCCCTGACTCTTGGCTCTTTCTCTGGTCAAAGTTTAATTCCTCGAGTCTCAGTTGCTACAGGAACCCTGTTTTTGTTGCATTGTTATCTTTATTTTGAAAAATAAATTTCAAAAAGTTATTTATATATTTATTGTATATAAAAAAACTGAAATAATGGCCGTTGTTGACTCAGTGGGGATTCAAACCTTGGACCTTGCCTCAGCCACTGAGCTACCACACCGGCAATATATATATATATATATATATATATATATATATATTCAAAATCAAGTCCAATCAAAAATAACTTCATTTCCACCAGAGTACAAAATAAAATAGACATATATAAAGAAAATACAAAATGTACTTCACAAACCAAGTTTTTAAACAAAATATCACTTAGATTTCATAATTTACAACATCATAAAAAAATAACTAAAATAACCACTCAAAAATAAAACACAATATAAATAATTAAGTCTTATCAATGGCTATTTTGTAAACTGAATCCGAAAGTAGAGAAAAAAACAAAATTAAGATAAACAAGTATTTTGCCTGATTATAAAAATGACATTTATGAAGGGAAATGAACCTACATGGGCGTCAGAGGCCTGTGCGTAAGCTGGAATTGTTTTAAATTAAATTTAAGTGTTAAGTATAACCTGTGAAATTACGAAGTGTATTTAATAAAATTAATATGTTAATTTGGAATAAACTATTTATGTGATATTGTATTAAATACTGAATCAAAAATTAAAATTTAAGTGAGATAATACGAATTAAAAGAGAATAAAACTGTAGATAATGTGCCGATGCGTTAAGGTAAAATTCAGAGGGGAGAAGGAGAAAAGGTCATGGCCGCCTACAATCAGCAGAGATAAGGGACTCTGTCTCCTGATCACTGAGTAGATGCAATTACGATTAAAATTACGTCTTTTCTTAAAGACGTCATACAATCCATTAAAGTCTTTTCTTAAATACTGTAATGGACGTGGAATCAAATAGTGTATGATTTACAAATTGAGTGCGAAAGTTTCTGAACAGAACTTGAGCGATGTAAAAAGTATTTGTTGTTAAAAAAGATTTGTACTGATTGATTGTTATAATTCTACTTTGTTTGCATATCTTGTGTTGTATGTGTGTTCAATGGTGGAAAACAATAAACCAAAGTGCTTAAAAATGTAAATGAATAAATCCTTAATAAATAGTTTTTTGATTGGAAGAATTCTTGTTTCTCGAAATAGTAAATCAGAGGAATATCTTTGACATTTCATAAACCCAGCTTTTAGAATGGACCTATGAACCACATTCAGACCTTCAAGATGTGAGCTACAGACTCCCCCCCCCCCCCAAGCAACAATACCATAAGAAAGAATTGATTGCACATACGCAAAATATGCTAATTTTATTTCATTGAAATTAAGAACACTACTTAACTGTCTAAAAGCAAAAATACATTTTCTGGCTTTGCTTTTTAAGAAATTTATATGATCTATCCATTTCATATGTGAATCAAATATAACTCCTAAATACTTGTATGATGATGATACTTTTTCTATGGTCTCACAATTACAGCAATTTTTAATGTGATTTTGGCAACTATGTATAACTAAATCCTTCAAAGTGTAGTCTCCACTCGGTGCTAGAGAAATTGGAAAAAAAATTTGTTTTAGAAATATTAAGGGATAAAATATTTTGGTCTAGCCATTTTTTTGCTATTTTAAGATCCAATAGAGCTTTATTACGGACACTTACCCATGACTTATCTTTGAGTAAAATTAAATTATCATCTGCATAATGAAATAATTTTCCTTTAATATTTAATTTAGAAATGTTGTTAATGTATATTAAAAATAATATTGGTCCCAATATTCTACCCTAAACCACACCGTAAGTTCATCACTGTTTATACCACAAATTGTCACCGCCTGGTGTCGACCAGTCAGATAACTTTTAAACCAGTCTAGGGCATTGCTGATAATTTAGAGATTAGTTTACTTTTATCTACGCTGTCAAAAGCTTTTTTCAAATCTAAAAATATTAAGAGAGAAAATTCATTGTCCGAGAGGGATTATAAATTTCTTTGCTAACATCTGAAACATTCTTATCCGTTCTGAACCCAAATTGACAATAGGCTAAGACATCATTTTGGTGAAGATAATTTACTAATTGTTCTTTTGCTATCCTCTCAAGCACCTTGGAAAACACACTCAAAAGCAAGATTGGCCTGAAATTATTTTTCTCAGACTATGAGATAGATTTAGAGAGAGGGAAAACTTTTACTAATTTAAAACTATCAGGAAAAATTTCATTTGCCAAGCTGAGACTAATTAAAAGTAATAATGGCTTAGAGAAGATATGTATATTGTCTTTAAGAGTGGAAGGGAAGACAGTATCAAATCCGGGTGCAGACCTACCCCTTAGAGTAAAAACGTGTCGAATAACGTCATGCTCAGTCACTGTATGAAGTGTGAACACTGTAGGTTGCCTGCAATCTGCGTCAATGATGATAAGTGGACCACTACTGTCAATAGAACTAGCCAGGGAATGTCCAACAGCAGCAAAAAAAGCGTTAAAGTCATTTGCTACTTCTTCGAAAACAATATGAGTAATGCTAGATACATTAGGACGGTATTTCAGAATAGGGAACAAATCCTTTTTATTATTTCTCCCTGCTAGTTCATTGATGACTATCCAAAATGGTTTGGGGTCAATATGAAATTGGTTTAATTTAGATATGTAATAATTACGTTTAGAATATTTAATTGAATTATCAATAGGCCTAAATTGTCTTCATGCAGAAAAATTATTTTTCATATTAATGTTAAAAGGTTGTTTTTTAATCTTTTTACTTATTTTATCTCTCTCAAATTAATTTTATTAAATCATTTGATATCCATGGCTTCAATTTCTTAAATTTGGACGTTTCTTTTCTGTCCACTTTTGAGTCTTCAATTAAATCAGATACACAAGAATTTAAATTTAGATTCAATAACACTGAAGCCCAATCAACCTGAGCAAGACCACAAGACTACCCTTCAGTATCCACCACCCGAAGTGTTGTATTGTCAAACGTAGCCGACGGTGTCACAGCGAAGAAAGTAATAGTAAGGCCAATACTATCACATTTAACTACTAACAGATATCAAAACTAAGCTTTCAGTATGTTGAAGTTTGAACACATCTTTAAATATTTGGAATTTTACAGTATGTTCTACAACTAAATATAAATATACATACAAAATTGAGATTGACATGTGTACATCTAAGGTCTTTAATACTTCTAAGTGATTAAATACATAGTTATAAGAGAAAGATTTTTTCAGGCTAACTAATAGCTAACGAAAGAAAATTATAATAATGTATATCTACTTACAATATGGTTATTGACACCAGAACTAGTTTTTCTTTTTTTTCATTCATTTTCTAATGTTTTTATCCCAGCCCATCATGAACTCATCTATGGAAAGCTTTGAATTGTTTGGGATCCTTTGTTCCTTCAGGAACCTATTTATTATCTTGACACCAACTAGGGATGGTAATCGTTTAAACGCTGTCATTCTGTATTGCTCAGTTCGTAAGTTGTCCCTGCCCCTTGTCTCTTATTGGTGGACATTTCTAACTTGCACCAAGTTCTATTTGAGTTAACACAACAGGGCAGCCTTGAGAATATAGAGACTGGGCAAAGTCAGCAAACTTGCACAACAGTGTAACAGGAAACCATGAACAACACACCAGACTGTTAACATAATCATAGAAAATACATTATATCAATTTTTCCTTTGAAAAAACATTCCTTATAAAAAAAAATTATTAATAACAGATTGTGTTAGATCATATAAAGTAAACCTGTGTATCCCTGATGTTGTTACCTTGGGACATTCTTTGGTGTGTTGGTAGCCTTTGAGGCGAGCGTTACCATAACTGGTGAGGCACAGCCAGGCCGAAGGCAACACAAGAGGAAGCAGTGGCAGTACCACGGTGACTGGACCCAACAACAACATCTCATACGGAGTGCCAGCTGTTAGCCAGTCACTGACATAGACAAAGCGCAGAGTGTTCACCAGCAATGAAATTACCTAAGATAACACCTTCATAAAATTAACTTTTTTGTAACATTGACTCAAGGAGAAGTCAAGATTTTTTAAAGTAATTTTTATTTATAAAAACTATAAAGTAATTTTAAACATTTATAGTTTTTAAGCATTAGGGTCCAAAATTTAATTTTCCAACATTAATAAATGTTATTAGAATGCAAGAAAATAATACTCGAATTTGATATGCCATTCAAGTATCTTTTGATAGATAAGTTTTTCCACATACATCTGACTATTTTAGATTTGGACAGTAAATATAAATTAAATGTATATATTTTTTGTTTATCTAAACTCAAAGAAGTTTAAGGAAAAAAAATATGATTAATTTGATACTCAATTTGACATGTATTAGTCAGCATGCCTTAATTTATTTATTGATCGAGTTTTTAAACTTTCAAAGTGCATTTTTTTATAAAACTGTCTAGCTAGCCAATGACAGCTGGAAATGTTAGTGAGAATTTATAAATTTATGTTTTTGTGTCAATGCAGTTATTCAACTACCTCTAGAATGTATGTAAACTAATTTTTGTTCTTAATTTAGCTTTACTTGGCAGTGTTTTCTGTAAGATTAATAACTAGACCCATATAATCTAGTCTATTCTCTGCATTTACACCAAAAAAGGCAAACACCCCAAGAGAACTTTGTGAAATAACAATATTTGCAAAACTCCAATAATTAACAAGAAACATTTAAATTAAAAAAATCTGGTAAATGGTAAGTAATGAAAACTTTGTAAATCATTGTGCCTACCAAAATGAGCGGAAGAGCCAGTTGTTCTACGCATGCAGTGACCAGCAGGTGGCGCTTACTGTCATGGAGGGTGACAGGCCGGAGTGATGCCTCTTGCAATGCCTGTCGCAAATTGCGCAGGTATGGTGTCTCCCTCATAGCGTACACCTGATGTTTAACACAAGTCTTTTAGAAAAATATGTCCCAATGCTCCCTCTCTATATAATTCAATAATTGAGATTATATTATTTAAAGAATAACCTGCATAAAGCTAGTCTGACTAGTTTTATATTGTATGTTAACTGATAATAACACTTAACATAACTAAAGTCCTAAGATTGTAATAAACTAGGGATGTGATTATCCCAAGGTGGATAGAACAGTTCTTTATTAAAAGCTTTTTTCTGATTGGTTCAGAGGCCTAAAAAATGTGCAAATCTTTAATTAAAATATTTCGATCTAATCAAAACAAATTGATATGACTTTTTCATTTTACAATTTTTAATTAGATCAGAACTGAATTCTATACAAAACATGAAAGAATGAAACTTAATTGAACAAAGTTAGAGCTAATAAAACAAGGGAGAACAAGGGTTTAGTCATATAATAATTCTATTCACAAGCTATCCAAGACTCGTGTTTCCAGTTCTTAGCTAGACAATTACTGTACAATGTTTATAAGTAGTAGTCAACTCCTGATTATCCGCGGAATATGGTAGCTGAGTGGCCGTGGATAACACGATTTGTAGATAATCCGAAAATTGTAAAGAACAGGAAAGAAAAACTTAGAATAAGCAAAGTAACACAGATTTTATTATCAAATAAAAATTATGCACTCAGTATATGTAATATTTGTGACAGAAAAATCGCACATTATTTACAGTTTAGTAGTTTTTAATGACTTATAACTAAGTTTTTACTACAATAGCAAATGCTGTAATAAACAAGTTATTTGTTCATAGTTAACATTACAGTATATTATGTAGGCCTACAGCAAATTCAGTACATATAATTAAAAGGATACATACAGTAAGTAGCACTCTAAATTGTACTGTACGCTACAGTATAAAAACAGTTCATAATGATTTAAAATTAATTTTATTTTTAATTGGAGTTTCTTATATTTTTATCTCATTGTAACATGTTACTCTAATTTGAGATCTAAGCTTACACAAAATAAGATCATCAGCAAGAGTCAAAATATTTAGTCTCTCAACATGTAGCAGAGCAGATTCGTGGGAAACACATAATTGAGGAATCATATCTTCTTCTTCTTTGTTGTTGTCGTTTTCTATGTCGACTCCCTGAGCTTGATTTACGACGTGTTCATCAGTCAGTAGGTCGTACCCTGGATCATCAGTATCACAGTTTATCCATTCGCTGATATTCTTGTTTAAATTCTCTCCCCCTTCGACAGTTCTTGCCAATTGAGCCAAATCAGATACAGATTCCACATCAGCATTCCCATTTGATTGTCTTCTTCTTGCAAACTGATTTTGTCATTTTTCACACTTGGCATGGTTGTAGAGAAATCCAATAACGTTAACGCAAAAATAAACCGTGCAGACTGATGAGCGATGGTAGAGTATACAGTGTAGAAGGCTACGGCGGAAGTGAGGTTGCAGGAAGAGCAGTGGTGGGGAGTGCTGGCGTGTCACGTCACACGTTGACAACACAATTCAGGCCGTCTGCAACTTGTTGCCACCCTGTCACTAGTCGGCGTACAGTCAGTGCTATGTAGCACGTACATTCTAGCATGAACATTGATATGGTTGATTGTATAGATTTGTACAGTGTACACACTGTCGTTGTGATTTTGTTAAACTTCATAAATCCATTTTAGTTTGACATTTATTGTCAAGGGCTGTACATATTTTAATCAAAAACTCTGAAAATCATTCCCGCGGATAATTGAGTTGACTGCAACTTGCACATACAGATGGCATGATTTGAATTCAGTCTTTGTTGCCCTGATGAATAAAATCAATAACTATCTGAATAAAACTTGCATATGAGAGCGTGGGAGAGTTAGGCAATATTGGCATATTTCCTCAGGTGACTGACACCGCTGATAATATGAGCTAAAACCAGAACTTTCTCCATGTTCCAGTTGTGCGTAAATTGCTTATTCCTTCATGCAGGCGCTTCATTACTGCCATTAATTTGATATTACTTTGACTTTTTCTATTCAGTATCCAGATCAGGATGCTGCCAAATCTCTTACTTTGTTAATAAACAATTTTATTTACATTTTCATACGTTACATTTTTGTTTATATTACCATACTGAGCTTACAATATCTATTTGGCACAACTAGACAAAAAAGACAATGAATTAATATCATATTTTATCCATTAATAAAGTTCTATAGTAACTTGTTTCTCTATTTAAAGTCCAGTTATAATAGCACACTATAAATACAACCTGACATTTTATCTGCCTGCAAGATATAATCTTCCCACTTTGCTACTACTACAAAAGATCCAGCCTACAAGCAACCTACCTTTGAGGCTAAAGGAAGCCGTGCTGTTGGTGCACTGAGGGTATCATGGCCATGGTTACCTCCAGAGACATTAGGTGTCGGGCTGTACACTTCCCCTCTCCGCAACTCAGCACACTCCTTCTCCTGCACATACCACAGGTGTAAAATTGTTCACTATTCAATTCCTACTGAGTAGTTGACAATGGCAATCACATGAAATCAATTTAAGAATTATAGTAACAAAATTAAAAATCAGTGTAAAAGCTAAGCACACGAAAAAACGTTAAGCAGATTCTTATATTTATTAAAAAATAAATGATTCTGCATGTTGGGAAAAGAAAGAATTGTACGTTTATATATCAAACCAGGTATACTTGATACTTAAATACATCCCTCTGCCCACCTGTGTAAAAATACTTAATTGGCAATATTTTTACACAAAGCCTTATATTTATCTATAAACTTATATATATTTTTTTCTTTACATTTATAATTTGTTCAGGTCTTTGATTTGGCTAAAATATGAAGAGCTAAGCACATGAAAAAACGTTTAACAGATTCTTATATTTATTTAAAAAAAATGATTCTGCATGTTGGGAAAAGAAAGTATCGTACTTTTATTTATCAAACCAGGTATACTTGATACTTGAATACATCCCTCTGCCCACCTAAGGTAAAAATATTTAACTGGCAATATTTTAACAGAATGCCTTATATTTATCTATAAACTAGGGATGGACGAGTCTCGAAATTTCGGGAATTCCCCGGGAAATTATAATTCTCGTCCTGCGAGAAGGAAATTTTGTTACGATCGGGAATTCCATTCGAGAGTTTTTCTAAGATGTAACCAACTAAATAGTTCGATCTCAACAACACGGTTATAATCGACATTCATGGTCAAGTTCGGATTTTTTCAATCAATATAAATTAAAATGAAAGGTTAATAAAATCATGATAGGCTTGTGTCTCGATTACCGTGGAATGTAATTTATTGCTTATAGTGTGGCAGTGAAGTTACGTAGTGACTGACGACTGACAGTCGGAGTCGACAGTTGGGGTCGAACGTAGATGTGACGTTCTCACGACCCGTTCATTTGACAAAGCTCATCTAAGTGAACGAGATATCCGGATCACGATGCTCAAAAAAAACTATTAAAGTCGAACAAGTTACCGAGATCTATGATCCTACTAAACAAATCTAGTATAGGACAGAACTGTTGACCGAAACCCAAATGATAATGAACGAAAACTGAGTGGGCCTATATTCCAATGTTTGTGTGTGTCAGTAACGTAAAATCATTCAATCAAACTGCTCCCGAGAACAGGTCACTTTACTGTCCAACAAAACAACAAATCTTCCTTCCCATGGCAAAAGTCCATTTCTCTCATGTACATACAATGAACCGTTCTGCTCGTTTCCGAATTGAAATTATCGTATATTTCCCGTGAGTAGGGATGGGAAATGTAGTTCATCAGACGGAGTTAGTTCACTCCGGAGTTATAATGACTCGGAACTAGTTCCGCGGAGTAGTTCCAACTCCGAACGTCGTTCCAGTTCAACGTGGAGCGAAGCTCAAGTGAGTCGCTCCGAGTGGATGCGCGCGCATTACGTACTTCACTCCTTTGTTTTGATCGTTCCAACAACTCCGGAACTATGTTAGTTCCATGGAGTGAGGATACGTCGACACTGCAGCCGCTCTGACAGTGGTTGCGCGCGCATCTCGTTCTCACTCCTTTCTGTTGATAGTTCCAAAAAGATAGAAACTAACATATGATTTTTAGGTTATATCCAGCTAACAATTTGAATTGTGTATTTTATTTAATTATTTTACAAAGAAAAAGTATGGATGTCTTATGAATTTTCCAGCAGAAAGTAAAGTATTGTATATTTTATATGCGTATATTTATGACGTATAATACACATTTATTCTAGTTCCGAAATGAACTAGTTCCGCACTAGCACTCGGAGTTGGAGCTGTAACTCCTTAACCGGAGTAGTTCCTTTGTTGTCGTTCACTCCGGAGTTACCCATCTCTACCCGTGAGGTGATTGTGATCCGTTTAGGTGTTTACTCTGAGTAGGGAATCATCCAATGATTTGACAGAAGAAAATATCGTATCATATCATATAAAATATCGTGATGGCGTTCAAGTATCGTGCTACGTAACAATATTTATTTATTTTCAATTGAATAAAAAATAAGTAGATATAGCTGTAGCGAATGTCAATTAATAATCTGTTTGTGAACACTTTGGATCGCCAAATGTGCATGTAACATTTGCAGGCATACGATATTTTCTTCTGTCAAACTGTCGATCGGTTTCCTGACTAGATTAGAAAGTAACACAGATGGAGTGTAAAATGCAATACAATACGATAATTTTGATTTGTGAACTCAGTGAACGGTTCCCTGATCATAACTGTTACTACTACGTCGATGTTAAATGCAAAACAATTCAATCCAAATCAAAGATTATATTATTATTTATTTATTAAAACGGACGGATTTAGCAATAAGGAACATAATTTTTATTGAACCGAAACTTTATCATACTTCTTGTGTATATTTCATAAATTTATAATTTAGCTGCACAAATCTACTTTGTATCACCAGTTGCCAGTTGGCATTTAGCTGATATTTCAGATTGCATCTCGTCTGGCTAGGCATACATTTGCCGATTACGTATACCGTTGTCACTCCAATACGTCAGAAATTCCTCGTGATGAAATGATTATCTTTCTATGTATCGAAGTAGTTTCGAGTTGCACACATTCATTACCGATCATAATTTATTAAAAATAATTGATCGTAAACGACTTTTAAATTTACATTTAGGTGCACAATTATTAAATTATTACTATCGATCCATTAAACTACCGGTATTTTGGCATCTAGATTTACAAATTTGATTATATTTCACAGCTTATTTCCGGTTTATTATAACCATTATTATATTACTGAATAAAATAACTACAGATCCACTTTTTATGGCGTATACAAAATCAATTTTTTGTTGAAAAGCGACAATTTTGAAAGCAATCGACTGTGTTTGGCGATGACGCCTGAATCGTAGAATCACTTGATCCAGCTTTTGCCCAAAAGCTTCGCTACCGTGATCGGAACTACCAGATAAACCAGATCGACCGCCTGTGTGATTAGTTGACAATCACAGAAAAGATATAGAGGTTGCTTTCTTATGACTACAGCGGCAGTTATTAATAGAATTAAAACAAATGCACATCTCTACAATAGTCAATACATGTGCAGTAATAATTACTAAGTTTATCCGTGAGGATTGGGGGGGGGGGGAATAGGGGAATAAGGAAGGGACTGCCAAGATGCTGGCTCTGTGTGCAACTTCAGTTCCTAGTTATAATGTAGTTCAGTTAATTAATTGAAGAATTCATCCATGTCTAGTTTTTATGATGATTTTAATTAAAATTTACAATTTTAATTCAGTTATATCAAATAAGATTGCTTTGTTTATTAAGTGTGTAATCTGTTATTGTTTAGTCTAAACCTGTTTGATTTTTTTCTGTTTTGTGGATAGCAGGCAAAAAATAAAAAATATTTAATAAAATAAGGAGTACATAAATGTGCCTTAACATTAATGGTTGAATTTCCTACTAGATCACATACCAATTAATTATTATTACTATAAAATGATTTGGTTTATTTGTTTTATCTACTAAGTTTGAAAATTAATGTATGATAAGCTGGAAAAAATTCCCTCTGAAAATTTCTCGAAATTTGGGAGAAAATTAATTTCCCTCCCGTTTCCCTCCCGAAATTTGAGAGGAAATTAATTTCCCTCTCGTTTCCCTCCCGAACCTAAAAATCTCCTCTCGTCCATCCCTACTATAAACTTCTATAATTTTTTCTTTACATTTATAATTTTCTAATTTTTTTCAGGTCTTTTATTTGGCTATAATATGAGTACAGTTTTACAAGATTCATCCATTTATAGTACACCACAAGATTCCTCCTATCTTTACTGCATCACATATATTTGATCCTAAGAGACCTTCCATCCAACCTGAACTTAAAAAACACGACTTTCCAGATGCTTTCATACAAACACCATCACTACAACTAAGAATCATCCATCCAGTTTTCACAGTGTAACATATGTTATTTAAAATAATAATGTTTTTATGATTCATGCTACATGTTTGTTTGCACATGTTGATACCTCCGTACCTGTATAGGCAAGCAGATAGGTGAGTTTATCTAAATGTAATTGATTACATATATATATATATATATATATATATATATATATATATATATATATATGGCCCTCGTCACCAAGATATATGTAACTACATCATTATGGAATCAGCTGACTGACAAGTATGATATTCAGTTAGGCTCAGCTCTAAAATGTGTTGAATAAGTCAACATCGAATGTATGTGAGGTGGCCATTATGTTGTAGACTACAAACGTAAATGAGCCTTCAATGTAAATAACAGTGACAATTCATTTGGCTCTTTCACAATGATATAGCGATCTTAAATTAGTTTCTCATTGCTACAGTAATTTCACCAAATAATTTTGTATAAAACCACAGAAAAACTCAGCCTTCAAAATATTCCTGATTATGTGATATCATGTGCAATATTTAGTCCACTGATATTGGTATTTTAGAATAAAATAAACTAAATTTTTTTCAGTTTGTAAAATGTCACTCATATGGTCACTCATGCAGTTACTTGCTCCTGACTTTTTGTCGCCATTACTCACAAGTAGATTTTTGTGTCACACTTTATTTAATTTTAGACTGCTTTTTACACCAAAATGTGATTTAAATTTGTTAAAAATTATTTTTATAGCTAATTGGATGTTTCAAGAAAATGCTGATGCATTTTTTGCTATATTTATATGAATTTATTTCTAACTTTAACAGAAAAAACCTATAGTATATTTTTGACTTTTATATTTTTTACTATAACCTAACTTTAACATTATTTCCACAGTTATTTAGTTTATTAATGAATATAAATTAAAACATTTAAAAAAATCTATTTAGGTTACACAGTGTTCCCAAACTAAGTTCTAAAAAAGGTTATGATTCATTGGGTAAAAATGTTCCTATACATAAAGGTCCTAATATGCTTCGTTTTCAATATGGCGGCCATTTTCGTATTTTCACTAAATGATATGTAATTTCATAAATCCTTGCAATACAGTGCTAAAATTTATAATAAAGGTACCTGTTATGCTTTTTTTTAAGATTATGATAATATTATTTCATTATGTCCAATATTTTCAAAATGGTGGCACTGTTAGATATAAAACTGTTAGATGTAAACTGCACAAAAAGGCGCAATCTTAGAAGAAATGCGCAAGACATAAAAAGTTGTAAAATGTAATAACAAATCTAACAAGTCCTAGTTGAATAAAATCCGTTAAAGGAGTAACACTAATTTAGGCAATACGATGTATGCTCCGTTTCATTTTATTAGACATTGAATTGCTGGTGTTAAATGCATTTTAAAATATCAGCTGATAAAGTAAAATATTAAACAGCTGATATTTTAACATTTGCATTACAGGTTACTCATTGTTTAGAAATTAGATTATGAATATGTGAATCGTTCTTGTGAGTTCTAGTACAATAATTATTTGTTGTTCCATTACTGCTTAGTAAGCACAAATAAACTAATTAAACTACTTGAAAACCAGTAATGGAACAACAATTATTGTAGTTTGGGAACATCCTGTTAAAAAACATTAGTTATGACAACTACGTCGATAAATAAGCTTAGCCACTGAGCTTTCCCCCAGCCGTAACAAAGCGGGTGTAGGAAATGGGAAGACCACTATTTTGCTAAAGAAGACCACTATTTTGTTTCAAGAATAGCCTTTTAAACAGACCTACACAGGCGCGTACAAATCGTTAGGATGAATAAATAATTGTAAAAAAAAGTAAAAAGGTGACATTTTTTCTCACCACGGAGAATGTTAATGAGGGAATAAAGATTTAATGCCTACATTTTATGAATATTATTTTTATGTACCTGTCTTTTGTATTTCTTTGCAATCACATGCAAAACCCAGATTATCTCCAAATAATTCATTTTTAGGAAGAAATAAAAAAACAGATGCATTGAACATAAGTTCCTAAATCACAGTCAACTACATTGTGAAAGATTTAGTTAACTAATGGTACTGAGGTACTATAATGTCAGCACGTAACTAGAATACAATGCAATTTTTTTCAGCAGAAGGAGATGCAGACTGAAGTGTATATATGGGCTCAACTGCACTCTCAGACGGACCAATTAAAGAGAGATTAAGGCTTATTAACACGATGCTAGTTTGCTAGCTGCTAATACTAGCGGGTAGTTGGTAGTAGGGATGGGTCGGTCCCTAAAGTCGGTTCTCAGTTCTATCGGTTATTGACAAAAGAATCAGAATCGAGAACCGATGGGAAAATCTTGGTTCTGCGGCCTCGGTTCTAGAAAAAACGTAAATGGGGAGATAGCTTTCATATCAGAAATGTTTTAGGTGTGAAGTGCTGATAAACAGAACAATACAACAACATCCGGCCACAAGATAAACAATATACCTTTGTCAGAAAATATCTACCCGTAGAAGGCCACTTCCTTATCAGTACGTGATTTGGCTACGAAATAAACAAAATATCTAAATCAGAAAATATTCCCACATAGTCTGGCCACTTCCTTATCAGCACACAGATAAAAAAGTAAAATAATCACATAGCTTTTCTTAACGAAACATGGTGGATAATATAAATAAATGTTAATTACATACAAAAATTATGCCTTGAATCTAAATTTATTTTTAATTCAAGTTTTGTGTAGTTTTTGTCACATATTTCTTTTTACATCCCATTCATAAATGAGATCGTGGTAATCATGATGATGTAAATCTCTAAATACTTACAAGTAAATTAAAGATGTAAAAAAATAATAAGAACTTAATTGACTTGGTTAGGCAATATTGCAAAGGACAAATTCAGCTATAACTATTAAAACTGGATCTTCCTTCCACATTTTTTTATATTTATTGTATATTTATTTTAACCAAATTATTTTTTATTCATAATCACATAACTAGAGGTCACAAATATAAAATTTCTAGCTAACGGAAAACAAACAAAATAGAACATTTGGGATGCAGGAGATTGGTAAATATCTAAAACTTTTTTGATTTAATGAGCACTTTTTTACACCTTTTTTATAATAATAATAATAAAATTGTGTTTCTATTAGGGATAGGTCGGTCCCTAAAGTCGGTTCTCAGTTCTATCAGTTATTGACAAAATAGGTTTTTAATTAGCATAATACGTGTTGGTACATATACAGTACAAGTAAACGTCACACAACACAATTTTATTACAATATAAGCACAAAATGCACAAATATATTACAATATAAGTACAAAATGCACGAATATTATAGTGATCGATTTCGGTGAACCACGCTCACCTTCCTCAGACCAGAGGGATTCACAAATGTATTTGTGCATTTTGTGCTTATACTGTAATAAATTTGTGTTGTGTGAAGTTTACTTGTACTGTTATTGACAAAAGAACCAGAACCGAGAACCGATAGAAAAATCTCCGTTTTGCGGTTCCAGTTTTATAAATACGTAAATGGGGGAGATAGCTTTCATATCAGAAAAGTTTCAGGTGGTGATAAACAGAACAATCAAAGGACATCCCACAAAATAAAAAATATACAGAAAATATCTGCCCTTAGAAGGCCACTTCCTTATCAGTAGTGATTTGGCCAAGAGATAAACAAAATATCTAAATCAGAAAATATTGGCACATAGTCTGGCCACTTCCTTATCTGCGCACAGATAACATTAATGAATAGGAATTCACACACTAAGGCAGTGAATTAAAGCCATTAAGTTTCTGTTCAAGAGTCTAGTCTTCCTTTCCCTGAGCTCCAACCTTGTTTATTGCTACCTTTTCTTATCACTTCCTGCCTGATAAAAAACACCTTGTCAAAACATTCCATTCTGTTTACAACTCATCTAACATTCTGAAATTAATTATGCTTCTAGTTTTATTGTGTATTTTGAAAAATAAAAGGTTTTTATGATCTTAAGATATTAGAGTTTATTTATTTAGACTTGTAATGAAAAAAAAACAATGCATACAAAACCTAGGGAACTGGATTGAAAAATACATTTTTAAGATTAATATTGTATGAAAACCAAACAAAACAAATCTTTAGCATTTTTATTTTAAATAGTTAAATTTTATTTTTATTATTTTTTTACAAAGTCTTAAATTGGATTAATATTTAAAGGATTAATGTTTTAAATTGCATTGACTTAACATTTACTGACCCAAAATAGTTTATTACCTCTTAAATTTAAAACATAATGTATACTGTAATTAATTTCTAAATTAAACATATATGGTATTATTGGCTGTTTAGTTTTTTATGAGTTTGAGTAGCATTTATATTTTCTTAGTTCAGTATATCACCAACTGAGAAAAGAACCAAAAGTTAATAAAAATAGTTTTTTTCAATAATTAATAAACATACTTTTTTTAATTAATTATATTATTTTTTTCTGTTTATTTTTGAGCTACTACAATTACATCAACCTCTTAAATTTAGTTGTGGTAATTTCAATCAATTGTTGTGATTTGTTTTTGAATAAATTTCATTAATAAACCAGACCTAAAATGGCAGGTTATTTTTCAATTTTCTCTAGGCTTATAAGCTTGTAATTTCCTCAAGGTAAATTTCAATTGCAAACTAATTTGAGCTTTATGTTCCATTCAACTAAATTGTATATTTTTTAAATTTTAAATAAATACTCTTGTGCAAAAAGTGTAAACAATCATACCATGAGAATAAATAAAATGTCACCAATTCTCTAGTTATTGGAAATATTGTATGACATTTTATAGATTTTTAGGGTGTATTATACTTCATATAGGAGAAATCGCCAAAATACTATTCACTGTTTTTACTGACTGAGTCCACATAATTTGTTGATTCACTGGCGTAAAGGTATTAGAAAAATGTTCTGAGACTTTCTCAAAAAGTACTCAGAACCAAGAACCGATTTCAGTAAAGAACTTAACCAGAACCGAAAAAAAATGGAACTGACCTATCACCTGTCAGTGGCCTTGTGAAAGTTGTTATTTAACATTACAGCGTGTGACTAGTAAATTACTCTTCTGTTGGGATGAGTCGTAACTACAGAACTGGTCAATTAGGTGTACTTTATTCCATTACTTTATCTCCATTATAATAAAGTAATCTAGACTTTATTAATTTGTGTACTTTATCTCCATTTCACACATCAACGAACAAGACTGAGATGATATTAAAATTATTTTTTAATATGTATTAAAAGTACATATTTGTATGTAATATATGGTATTTTTGGACTTCACTTTCATAAATTTGATTTTAGTCTTTGGAATTTGTGATATTTTACGTAATACTCTGTGAATTATTTTACTATATATCAAGAGATTTTTCAAAACCAATAATACTATTATATTAAATTCTCTAGCAATCTAAACTTCCTAATAGCCTATGTTAAGTTTTGGTATTAGTACAATGATCGCCATCAATGATGGTAGAATAACTCACATTAAGAGGGACACAGTGGCCAGGAGCTGGTTGGCCTGGCCGGATCAAGATGGTGTCTCCAGAAACCAGCAGAGCCCAGGGTAAGTTCACTACTTGGCCATCCCTGTAGGTCCATTGCAGAGTGATACAGGGTGAGAACGGAGAACAGAGGTGAGGATAGTTCTCCGCTCTCCAGTGACAGATCTCGCTACATCCTAATTCAACGACATTAAAATTTGATTAAATTCCTTGTATTTTTTAAAGCAAATTGTATAAAATTTGTCATAATATTTATGTAATCTTAATATATAAAATCCAAAAACGACGTACTCACTCATTACAAAATCTCTGGGACCACTGAACAGATTTTTATGAAATTTGAAGGGAAGTTAGCGTTTGTATCATAGAGATCCACCAAGAAAGAATTTTTTTCAATTCCGTTCCTAAAGGGTAGAAATAGTCCTCCAACGTTCCTTTTTTCCATAAGAGTAACGTTGGTATTAATTTAATATAATAATTTATTTCAATCAGCTGATACTAAAAAATAGACATGGCACAAAAGCCTGACTAATTTGGTTTTTAATGTGAAATTTTTTAGTTGATTTCTACTCTGACATGATTGCACTACTTTGTACCATCCTAAAGTAGACTTTGGAGTTTTGTAGATTGTAAAATTTTGTTATCTAGGAGAACGGCAGCAGGCAGAGCTTTTACATTCAGCGGAGATAACCACTTTGTTACGAAGCAAGGGCTATCGACTGGGGTTTTTACAAAACTATGTCAGATATTATGAAAACATATTGTTATTTTAACTAACAGTCATGTTTAGAGAGCATGAAGACCTATGTCTTAGGTAAAAATAAGAGGCTGAATGGGCTAACCAGTTTTATGTTTAGTCCTCATATATGTATTGTATAGATATATTGTATATTATATATCATATTGTATAGATAACTATTGTATTATTACTAACACTGCATTGATATGTATTTTGTATTTCAAGCGGAAATAAATTGATTTATTCATTCATTCACTCATGGTTCACAAAAAAATAAATCTAAGAATCATCATCCTGTTGTCTTACTGTCCTAGAATGTGACCAAGGCAAATTCATGGCTTAAATTATGCTGTCTGCAACTGTGGCATAAGGATACCTTCAACATTTTGTTTGAGAAAAAACAATTAATAAATAAATAATATTTGTTTTCTCCATTGTGAGGACAGTTATATTCATTCAGCAGCTTCTTAAAAATGAATAACAAGTTTTTATCATCATATTCATTGCTGTGATATTTGGAAATGAAATAAAAACACTAACACTATAAAAAAATAAAATATGATATTTGTCAGATCACAGAAACCAGGCCAAATGTAAAAAGGTTAAATAGTCCACATTGAATAGTAAAAGTAATCTAGACTTTATTAATTTGTAAGTTTTATATGCTGGTAGAAATATGCTGTAAAGTAGTTTGGTGAACTCTTGTTTTGTACATTTTGATATCGTAGTCAAGGAATACTTATGCGCTAAGTTTATGTATACTCACATTAAGCAATATTTCAAATTTTAAAGGAATATTGGTACTAGAATCAATGAAGATCATGCAATCATTTGGCAATACCATCCTCACCGAAATGAATTAGAAAGTCAAACAGAGTTCCACAGCCATTGACGATTGGATTCAATCTTCAGTTTAGTTTTTGCTGTTTCAGTTGTGTTGATTTATGGTTACTCTAGGTTTTATTTATATATAAAAATTGAGGTTTGGTTACGAGGCACTAAGCCTGGTAATTAATATAATAGGTTGGTAGGTGACATCAAACCAGAGGAGATAAGTCCACCGACACATACACAGGAAACATATAAAAGGCACAGCACAAGATACAAACTAAACTGCAATGACAACACTACTCTGCTCAGTATAGGCTAGTGGTCCTACCCACCGTAAACTCATGAATGGCCTCAGACATAAATGCAAAGTTCCAAATGCTGAATACCGAGCCATTCTATCCTTCATAACCAAAATGTTTATCAATGTTACCCCAAAAAAGTAATCAGATAATACTCCCCATTCCAATAATTCCCAACTCAGAAGAATGAAACTAGCCCATCAATAATGGCTCTTGCTGGCTTAGAGGTTAGCACTTTTGCTTCATATGCAGTTGGTTACGGGTTCAAATCCCGGGAGATTCACTGCCAATTTTCTTGGGGGTTTGGACCGTTGTCCCATAGCAATGATTGTAGACTGAGTTAAAAATGCCACTGGCGTATATAGAAAAAAAATTATCAAAATCTATGAAGTTGGCACTGGTAGCGCAGTAATGTAACCTAGCTACTTAGGCACAAAGTGTTGGGGAGATTATAAGCGATAGGTTTGATGCTCGATCCTCTTAATACTGACATGGTGTCCGCTCAATAGTTGCTATTGGTGAGGACACTACTAGAGAAGTCCATGTTGGGTGGTAGTCATATTACAGATGTTGTGTGGGGGAGATAACTGAGTATCAGACTTGTCAATTAGCTGAAAATTAGGCCAATACTACGTGGTTCGGATTCCATGTAAAGCTGTAGGTCCCTTAGTTGCCCTGGCTGTTGGGCTATTAATAAATTGCCCTTTCTGAGGAACAGTTGAACTCAGTTAGTAACTAGACTACACTCATTCACACTCATATCATCATTCATATTTAAAATACGCACAATGTTGTGTCAGTGTCTCATATGTAAGAATGTAAGTGCTAAAATGGCCTCTTGTTCATCCAACTTTTCTCTAAATGCGGCCTACCGGCCACCACATTAAACTAGACCGGCGAAGTTAACAGTAATTCAACAAGAATAACATGAGGGTTTCAGATAACTAATTAAACTACAAAATAATCAATTGAACTATGTATTTTAGGCATAGAACTACTCTTTTTCCTGGATTTCAAAGTATAAACAATTCAAATATTCCTTAGTGGTGAATAGTAGGGTTCCGACTCACCAAGAAGTTAATAAAGCCTCTCCCCTTCACCCATCCACAAGTAAAAAAGATCAGAACTTAATCGTCTTAGTATTTTTAATCAGTTGAAAGCTTATAAAAACAATATGATAAGCTCAAAATATCAATTATGAAACTATCATGCAAAATACATTAACTCAATATGTATATTGGTGAGAGATACTTCAACATTCGAGAGAATTATATGTTTGCTTACATCTCTATATAAACTTCTCACTTTCCTTGACTTTCCAAAAGAATTAAATCCCAAAAAAGTTTTAATGCTTGTTCAAAACCTAAAAAATTAGAAAGGGTCAAAAAGTTACACAGTTTCTTGTTATATAATTTAGGGTAGGTTATATAAAATGTAGGGTATTTTTGGAAAAGTAGAGGAAGTGAAAGCCTTGGATTTGGGTTAATATGAGTTAAGAATGAGTGTTATCAGTGTAGATGAGTGAGTAGTCTTTGTTTCTAACTAAGGTTGTCTGTTCCTTAGAAAATGTAATTTATTAATAGCCCAATATCTTGTGCAACTAACCTTATTGTATAATCACCTAGCATTGGTTTGATTTTTGGATAATTGACAAGCCAGATACTAAATTCTCATTCTTAAAAAACAAAAAAAACTAACAAATTCCTATCATACGAACAACAAAGTCATACGAAAAGACATTTTAGGTAACAAGTGAATAGGATAATTGGGGATTTGAATAGATTTACCTTAACAATTCAAATGCAATATTCGGATATTTAATAGTTTCTTATGGCACAAAAATACACAATGACTTACTTTTAAGTACTGCTGTCATATCTACAGCCTTCTTGTACATCTCGGTGTGACGTAGCTTGGCGTCCCACAGACTTACTGCTAGGTTAAAGAGCAACAGACACAAGACCACTGCTCCTTGGATGGCCAGGCAACAATTTCTACACATCAAGGCATTGCATTTGATGACAAATAATGTGGACAATTAAAGTGGACAATTAAAGTGGAAACAAACAAATGTTCACGCAGAAATTATGTTCTCTTCAGTTTGAAGGTTGTTTACTAAACAACTAATAGATCTATGACAAATCCAGCACCATAATTTGTTTTCCTTGTGTAATTTTACGTTAGGACATTTAGTTTTGAAATTCTATTCTCAGATTAAATAATTCTAATTTCAGTTCGGAGTAAGAGTAGTGTTTTACTGTTTTTCACTGCACATCACTTTTATAGTTTTTATTAATAAAAAAATGTCATTTTATCAAGCAAGAATTTAATACATGGTTGACAAAAATTTTTCCTATAAGTTTTATGAATTTAGGTATTTTAGTTTTCCAATAAAAAAATCAATAATCAATTTCTTGAATCAACATTTTCTTGGCTTCTAGTGACTTTATAGTTTGTCACTTGTAATCTTTATAAAATCAAATAGTTATCAAATAAAATCAATTTGAATTTGCATGGGTTTACGTCATGAAGCAGCGGCTGTTGAGTTCTACGAATGACAGACAACGTTACCACATTCAGATGGGATGTCACACTATCACCACCTATGTATCGAAGTTTGTAGCATCGTAGTCTTTTCACAAGAGCTTTGGACCTCCATAGGCAACTTAATCTTGTTGTCAGAGAGATCCTCATTAAGTTATTCCAATCGCTTTCTGGGTTCAAGTAGTCGTCATGAATAAGTGGCTAACTTTTTAGAATCGTTTTCTTAATATGGTGTTTGTTCTAATAGTGAGTTTCCACTTAAAAAAAGAAAACAAATCACACTTAACGTTATTTTAGCCCTCAGTAAAATAAGAATAAGTAAGAAATATAAGTAAACATATGTAAGAACTCAGTAAAGTCATATTGAAACATAAATTCAATGTAAAAAAAATAATAATTTACAAGTAATTAACATCACAGACCTCTTTATAAAGTAATAAATTATCTAAAATAGCTGTCAAAAAATGGTTCTGTAGAGCATGATCAGTCATAGTGGCACACAAATAGGTTAAAAAGACAAAATACTAATAACAAAATAATATACTTTTATCAATTCCAAAATATTTTACTTCTTCAAACAGTTTACGTAGCAAACATAAACTGATTCAAACGCCATCGTTGTTTAACAGTTGTATCGCCGAGTGCTGAAAAGTTATTTACTGAATAAGTGTAACTTGCATATAAAAAACTTCAAAAACTTTAACAATTTGTTATTTTAGTTTTTTTTTTACTTACCCATCAGGGTTTGGATCCAAGAAAGAGGCAGAGAAAAGGATGATAGCTGTAGCTAGGAGTGCCATGGCAGACACCCAACAAAGACGAGATCGGCTGCTACCATGATGTAGTGCCTCTCGCACCCACTCAAACCTGTAAAATTACCTAATATTATCATCTAGAGTAGTTTGCCAAAAAGGCTCTGCCAGTAATATATTACACACACAGAAAAGATTTGTGCTAGGCTTAAACAGACCAAGGAAATCTACTTTATAATCTACTTTATTATCTAATGGTTTGTGAATTCATTTTGTTCATTTAGCTACAGCATGTAGTTTTCTTATGTACAGAGAGCGTGAGTTTTATTTCAATTTACTTTACACATTTGCCAATTTGTGCTTCAGCTCATTTCAACTACTCTCCTGTTAATGAGTATCTCATTTCCAACTTCAATTAGCTTACTTTGAGAATATACTATTTAGAGAGAAATTCAGACGTCTCCATAGCAGAAAATACAACACTGTTAATATACTCCATTAGGCAACAGCATGGAAAAAATATAATGATTACCACAACTTGCCATTGTGATATGAAATTGTTGTGATTTCATAAAAATGAGCAAAAAAGTAAGTTTTTTAATTAGCATAATATGTGTTGGTAAAAATACAGTACAAGGGAACGTCACAAAATACAAAGACGTTGATTTTTAAATATAGAGTGAAATGGGTAGCACATATTAGTGTAGTACTTCAGTTAAATATAGAGTGAAATGGGTAGCACATATTAGTGTAGTACTTCAGTTAAATATAGAGTGAAATGGGTAGCACATATTAGTGTAGTACTTCAGTTAAATATAGAGTGAAATGGGTAGCACATATTAGTGTAGTACTTCAGTTAAATATAGAGTGAAATGGGTAGCACATATTAGTGTAGTACTTCAGTTAAACAATTCTTAGTGAGGGTTTTTTAACTATAGCCAAACGGCCACGGAACTAAGGGACCAATATCTTGTTTGGAATCAAAACCAAACAGTATTTGTAAGATTTTCAAAGAAGGATAAACCTCATACTTGGTTATCTTCACTAAAAATATAAAACCCTGGCGACAACCCACAACGGACCCCTAAACTTCTCTAGTGTCCTGTAGATAAGAACCATGAACAAATGCAGTGTCAATACTAAGAAAACTAATAACAGTCCCTTACCTATCTTTTACAATATCTACAATACTTAACACCCAAGTTTACAAGCTTACAGTGCTACAGAAGTGTTCTCAAACAAATTATAAGCTTTAGTGTACTCTTTTTTTATCTTGTCTTCATCTACGATATTGTCGTTAGTTCTGCTTTTGAATATCTCTGTTTAGTTGGTATTTTTTATTCTTATACTTGTCTTGGCATCATTACTTCTAAATATTTTGTATTAGTTTTTCACTCTCTATAATTCAAGTTTTAGTCAAGGCCCTTTCAGATGATAAGACCAGATAGTATTTATTATAATATTAAGCCAAATAGTACTAGTAATGCTTGCCTGTTACTGTGTGTGCTCTGATATTCATTAAGGACTTCTTGCACTTCTTTGTACAGCCTCCTTAAGGCTTCTGCAGTTTTCAAACCATGGTGCTGACCTGTATGTCCTTGTGGAGGTAACATTGTGCCCTGAAACATATGTGAGAAAATGTTGGAACAAACTAAATTAGATACGAAATAATAGCAAGTGAGCCCCAAAACCAACACATTATAATTCTCTGAGTCTTCAAGTTATTAGCCGTTTAATACTGCCAAATGAGCATGTTAACAAAGAAAGTATACAAAAAAACTTCAAAGACCAGCAGTAACTGATTTTTTACTAGCTATTCAACCCAATTTGTGATCTTCCATTTATGTCAGCTCACAGCTGCCAACCAAAAAGTCGGCCAGCAAAATTATAAAGATATCCTTGCACTATAAGAACACCCATTGAAGAACTACAAAGTAGAGCAAAAGGCGATAAACTTTTGGAGGCAATTGGACACACAGCTTTTGATGTAGCGATTAACATGAAGCTTGGCATTTAATGAGATAAAAACTGTACATGAAAGCTGTGATATTTCAGTAAAAGTATATGAAACTAACATAGTGAAAGTATACAAACCACCTAATGTCTTACAGTCAGACACGGTACTTCTAGTTTCCGAACACCATGTACTGTATATTGGAGACTTCAATTGCTAATGTATGGAATGCAATAGTGCAATGGAGACACACTGCAAAAGTCTTAGAATAAACCATAGTACGAATCACCGATTGCTGGTGAATATACTAAAAATCAGATAGACAGAGATATGTTAAAAATTTAATAAATAAAGTTTATCCCACAAATAACACAATTTGACAAAACATGGCAACGATGGAATATAACTAACTATGTTCCCAGTAATTGTGGTGTGTTAAGAAATTTAAAATACAAAACAAATTAATTTAAGTTCAGTTAAGTATAATATCATGACAGTTGACATGCAGCTTTGCAATGTTAGTGACATATCTTGTTGTGAGGGAGACAAACAATAGACAAGACTGACAGATAACAATTCTTAGAGTGAACTTAAACTAAGTTTCATTATAATAAATACATCGTTTTTAAAAATTACATTTACAATGTTATTTGATTTCAGATATAAAAATCAGAGTTTCATATTTGATATAAAGGCATTAAAAAGATGGTAATTAATTAATTAATTAATCATATTTATAATTTAAAAATATTTTCTTTGAAAAATAAGGTCTTTTTTATCTAAAAACCATTTTTCGGTTTTTTACATAATGGTTTATTTTTTACATTTCTTTAATTTCAGTAGGTAACCTGTTAAAATACTTCGGTCCCTGTACTATGAAGATTTTAAAAAAATATACTAAATGACATCCAAGAAAACAAAGTAGATGAACATTAACGAAGTTGAGACAAATAAATGACGATCACATAGTGGAAGCAGTTTTGCTGGTTAATGAAAAACAGCAAATGAAGTCCTAATTGAAGTGTGAATAACACTGTTCACACTGCCTACCTCATTAAAAAGTTTTATTCATGTTTTAAAATTAAATTTTTTTTTAAATTAAAATAATTATAAAAGCGATTGCATTTTCCCCTCTACTTCAATTTTTAGCTATGTGTCTGAGGAGCCACATATATTAGAGATTTGGTTCCCTAATAATTAGACCTTTTGGCCTGTTACGGGGGCCATTTGTAGTTGCAGTGCTGGTCAATATCTTTCAATTTTAAAAAAATTACATTTAAGTTTATTTAATTTTTATTAAAATATCATAACTTAAAAGTATAATAGTGCTTTATTGAATATTTATATGTTATTCTTTGTTTACTATTCTATTTTCCTAACTACTTGTGATTGGTTTTTACAATAAAAATTTCACCACAGCGGGGGAAAACCAAAAAACAAAATTTTTTTGGGGAAAAAAAAAAAAAAAGCCCACTCGAAAAAAAATAATTGGAAACCTTAAAAATTTTTTTCAGAAACTGTAGATTTCGTAATTGTTTAGGAATTTTTTTTAAAAAAAGTCTTTTTAAATGTTTAGATAAGGGGTTTTTTGACAATTTACGGGGCCAATTTACCCTTTTTTTATAGCAAAATATACCCGAATTCAAAATTAAATTTAGTTTTCCTTTAAGTTAAACCCCAAATTTTTCAAAAAAACCCAATTTCGAAATTTTTTAAAAAAAAAAAACTTTTTTAAAAAATTTTAAAAAAGAAAAAAAACGAAAATTTTAAAAAAAAAGGAAAAAAGGAAAAAGAAATCCCTAAAAAAAATTTTTTCTCAAAACAGAATTGTTTTGATTTGGGTTTAAAAACATTCTTTAAAATTAAAAAATTATCCAATTGAAACCCCAAAAAACATTTTTTTCCATTTTTCAAAAAATTTTTAAAAAAGTAAAAAAAAAATTTTTAAACAAATTTATATTTAAAAAAATTTGAAGGGGTCCTAGGTTACAAAGGGAACCCACTTTGCCTAATTTCCGATTTTTTTGGCCCTTTTCAAGTTTTTTAAAGTTTTCCAAATGTTTGGATAAAAAGTTGTTTTATAACAATTTTTCGGGGCAATTATCTCAAGACAATTAAATTTAAGGGGCGCAATTTAAAATTCCCCCAAAAAGTGAAACAACGGGGATTAAAAAAAATTGATTTTTAAAAACATCCCAAAAATAAAAAAAAGTTAACCACAAATGAACTCCCTTAATTTTTAAGGGGAAGTATGGAAATAAAATCCATGCCACAAAAATAAAAAAAAAAAATACTGGAAAATTTAAAAAAATTTAAACCATTTTATTTTAATTTCCCCCCCCCCTTTTTTCAACAATGTTTCATTTTAAACCTTTAAAAACCAAACCCCAAATTCCCGGAACAAAAACAAAGTTAAATTTAAAAAAAATTTTCCGGATAATTTTAATTTTTCTCTTTACCAAAAAATTTTAGTAATTTGAAAACTTTTTTTTAAACCCCAAAAATTAAAACATTAAACAGTAAAACTTTTTATTTTTCAAATTTTTAAAAAAAAACCCTTTAATAAAATTTTTTTTTTAATTTTATTAAAATTAAATTCCCATTTTTTAAAAAAAAAAAAGCCCTCTTAAAATTAAACCAAACCCTTTCAATTAAAGGGAAAGGAAGGGATAAATGGGTTTTTTAAAAAAAAAACCCCAATTATTTTACAAAAAAAATTTTTTTAAAAAAAAATACATTATCCCTAACTTTAAAAAAAAACCAAATCCATTTTTTTCATAACCTTTTTTTAGCCCCTTTTGAAATTTAATCTTAACCTCATATTTTTTTAAAAATTTAAAAATTTTTAAAATTTTAACATTTATTAAAAGGGTTTTTCATTTGGGGGGAAAATTTATAATTTTAAATTTTTAAAATTCCCCGGAAAAAAAAAGTTTATTTTTAAAAAATTAGGGGAAAAGATTTTTCGCCAACCCCGGGGTTTTTTCTCCCTAAAAACCCCCCGGCCCCCAGTTTTTTGGGTCAAAATTATTGATTTCCTTTAAAAATTAAAATTTTTTAGTACCCCCTCACCAACTTCGTTCACCTTTTTAATTGTAAAAATACCCCTTTATACAGCTTTTTAAAATTTCACTTTGTTTTTCATAAATTAAACTGATAGTTTTAAAAAAAAAAAAAAATTTTTTAAAAATTAAAAAAAAAATGTTTTTATTTTTTTCAACAATTTAAACAAAAAAAAATTTTGGGGCCCCCAATTTTTAAAAAAATTAAAAAGGTAAATTTAAATTTTCAAAATTGTTTTAAAAAAAATTGGGAAAAAAACAAATTTTAAAAGGAGGAGTTTTCCCGAATACCAAAAAAAAAAATTTTCACACTTAATTTTAGCAACAATTTAAATAAAAATAAAATAAAAGTTTCAAAAATTAAATGAAAACTTTAAAAATTTAAAAAAAAAAAAAAGGGGAAAATTTTTTGCGTAAAAATTAATCTTCTTACCAAAAAAAAAATTTAAAAGGATTTTGGGGCATCGTTTTTTGTTTTTTAGAGAAAATTTTAAAATTTTGATGGGGGGAAAGGGCTTACCCCCGGTAAAAGTTACCATTTGTTTGGGGCCAAAAAAAATTATAAGGACCTGGTTTTACTAGGGGGAAAAAAACCCCGGGGAAAACCTCCGGGGAGAAATTTCAAGGTTATTTTAAAAAAACCCCTGGTTTTCCCAAAAAACCTCAGTTTTGTTTCTGAAAGGGGTTAAAAGAGAACGTTGTTTTTATAGGGGCGCAAAAGGGAAAGGCCCCTCTAAAAATTTTGCAAAATTTCCCTTATTTTTTTCCAAGTGGTTTTTTCCCCCTTTATAAACCAAAAAACGCAGTTTTCAAATCATAATGATAATAAATTTATTTCATTCCAGCCCCTTTCAGAAAATTGGTTTAAACCTTTTTAGATTTTTTGCAAAAAATCTCGAGGGGGGCCCGCAAATTAAAAAAAACCCCCAAAAACTTTATATGGTTTCCAATTAAACTTTTCAAAAAGTTGGGTTTTAAAAAAAAAAAAAAAAAAAAAAAACTTTTTTCCCTTTTAAAAAAAATTTTTCTTTGGGGTTTCAAAACCAAATTTGGGTCAATGCAGAAAAATTTTTTTTTGGGAAATAATAAGGTTTTTTTACCAACAAAATAAAAAGTTTCATTTTACCCCCTTTGAAATTTAAAACATATGAGGTATTTCCTTTTTATTCCTCAAATAAAACATTTGTATTTTTTTCGGTTTTTTAATGGGCCATTTTTGGTCTTAACAACTAACTGAAAATAAAATAAAACCCAAATTTTTTATTTTTAAAAATGTTTTTAAGGGTTTTCAAAATTTTGAATAAATTTTCCCCCTAAAAAAAAACAAAAAAAAAACCCGAATAAATGGACATACCTTTTTTTCCGGCCAAGGTTTAAAACCCCCCCCCCCCCAAAATTGGACACGGGGGGCTTGTGGATGGGGGGCAAAACTTTTTTTTTTCGTTTTTTTTTTAAAATTTTTTGGAATATTTTTTTATTTTTATAAATTAAAAAAATTATAAATTTTCCGCTTGAAAAAAATAGCCAAAAAAAAATTTTTTGTTCCTAAAGAAAAAAAATTTTCCAGTGAAAAAAATTTTTCCAAAAAATTTTTTTTGGGTTTTTTAAATTTTTTTGTCATCTATTTTTATTTTTTTGGGAAAATTTTAAAAAATTTTTGAATAATGGTGCTTTTTTTCTTTTTTATTTTTAAATTTTTGGGTTTTTTTTGGGGTTTTTAAAAGGGAAAATTTAATTTTTTTAAATTTGTATTTTTTTTTTTTAATTCTTAAAAAAAAATTTTTTTTTTAGAACTGTAATTTTTTTTGGTAAAAAGTTTTTAAGAACTCATTTTTAATCCTTTTCTTAAACTTTTTTTTAATTTAAAATTTTTTTAAAAATTTTTTTTGAGGCCCCCCATGAAGGATCCTTAAAAAAAATTTTTTAAATAAAGGAAAAAACAGTTGACACAAAAAACCAAAAAATTTTTTTTAAAAAAAAATTTTTTTTTTTGAATTTTTTCAACAATCCCGGGAGTTTTACCCCCACAAACCAAAAAATTTTTTTTCCCAACCCAATCAACAAATTTTTAAAATTTTTTTTCACCAAAAAAAAATTTTTTTCATTTTTTAAAAAAAAAAAATTATTTTAAAAAATTTTAATTCCAATTTCATTGAAAAGATAATTCTAAAAAACTTTTTGAGGCTATTTTTGGTTTTTGGAAAACCAAAATTTTAATGGGCAAAATGCCAGAATGGGATTTTGGTGTTTTAAATAAAGAAAAATTTTTGGGGGATCCATATTAATTTTTGTTTTAGATTTAAATTTGTTCCGATTTGGTTTTACAATCCTTTTTTATTTGTTTTAAAATCCTTCTTTGTGTTTGACTTTGATGAAAAAAAATTTGGGGGTTTTAAATTAAAAAAAAGGGGGGGTTTTTTTTAAAGTTTTTGTTGTTTTCTTCCCTTTTAAATTTAAAAACCCCTAAGGTTTAAAATTTTTTCCCAAAAAAAAACCTTTTAAAATTTGGGATCAAATTTTTTTTTTGGGTTTTTTGGGGGGGGAAAAAAGGGGGTTTTTTTTTGGGGGTTTTAGGGTTTCCCGGAAACTCTTTAAAAATTTTTTAAAAAATTTGGGTTTCCCAAAAATTTTTTGGCCATCGTAAAGAAAATTAATTAATTGTATTTTTCCAATGGGTTTTTTTTCGGGGCCCCCCCCCCCCCAAAAAGAAAAATATTTTTTTTTTTTATAAAATTAATTTTTTTTTAAATTTTTTTTTGGGATTTTCCAAAAATTCCAAAAATTTTTTAAACACTAGAATTTTTTTTTTTGGGGATTGTTTTTTTTTTTTGTTTAAAAATTTTTAAAAATATTTTTGGGGAGTTTTAGTTTTTTATAAATTTTTTTAAAAACCCCTTTTTTCCCCCCTATACTTTAAAAAGTTGGGTTGGGGGTTTAACTATTTTTTTTTTTTAGGGGGGGGCTAAAATTTTTTAGGTTAGTTTTATTTTTTTTTTTTAAAAATTTAAATTTTTGGGTTAAATTTTAAAAACTTCGGCCTATTAAAAATATGTTTAAATTTAAAAATAAATTTATTTTTAATTTTTTTTTAAAAAAAAAAATTTTTTTTTTTTTAACCCCAAAAAAACAAAATTCTAATAAGCATAAAAAACTTTTTAATTTAAAAAAAAATTTTTTCAAAGGGAAATTTTTTTTTGTATTTGAAAATTTCCTAAATTTAAAAAAAAGGGGGGCCCCATAACCCCTTTTTTGGGAGTAAAAAAGGGGTTTTTGGTTAAATTTTTTTAAAGTTTTTTAAAGGGTAAACCTTTAGCTTTTTGGGGAGGGGCTTTTTTTTTTTTTAAAATAATTTTTTTTCCTTTCGGAATTTTCCTTTTTAAAAAGGTGTGACCTTAAAAATTAACATTTTTTGGTTTTTTATAATAATGTTAAAAAAAGGGCCCAAAAATTTCCCGATCCCATTTTAAAACGGGTTAATATAATTTTAAACTTTATTTCCCTTTTTAAGTTTAAAATAACTTTTTTAAAGGGTAAAACCCCCATCCAATTAAATTTTTTTATTTAAAAAAAAAAAACCCTTTTTTTTTGGAACAATTTTTTGGGTTTAATTTTTAAAAATTTAAAATAAAAAAACTTTATTTCCTTTTTTTAAATAAAAAAAATGACAAAAATTTTTGGGTTTTTTCCCTAAAAATTAATAATAATTTTTACCGGGTTTCCCTTTAATTTTAAAATTTAAAAATAAAAATTTCTTTTTTTTTTTTATTTTAAGTTTATTTTAAAAAACCTATTTAAAACCCCAAATTTAGAACTTATTCAATGAAGAAAAGAAATGTTGGTTTTTTTTAAAACCGGTGGGGTAGAAACATTGGAACCCAAAAAAAAGATTTTACCTTTTGAGCCTCCCCTCAGACCCTTTTTACCAGGGGAATCTTTAAAAAAAAAATTTTTTTCCAAAAAAAAAAAATTTTTAAAAAAGGGTTCTAAAATTAAAATTTTTTTTTAACGTTTTTTCCCTTTATTTTTTAATTAAAAAAAAAAGGGGAATAATAATTTTGGGAAATTGGGTTTAAGGAAAAGGATTTTCCCGGAAAATTTTTTTAAAAAAAAAGTTTTTTTTTACAAGTAAAATGTCAAAAACCTAATAAAAATTTCCCATTTTTAAAAAGGTTGTTTTATTACTATTACATAAAAATAGTTTTTAGATATTTCGGTAAACAACAAGTTTTCCATAGCTAAGCTCTACCTCCTCAAGAATTATAGGCCTAAACTCATGAAGAATATTTCACCACTTTTTCAGACAGTGCATAGTTACTAAACTTCTTGTCGCCCAAGATATGGTTACAATGCGTGAGCCAGCAACTCCAGGAATCGTTTTGCACAAGAGTTTTGGCACGTGGTCTTTTCCATGGTTTATTTATAATTTAATATTTTTTACTATTATAAAGTGTATTGTCTTTTTTATCTAGTTTAGTGTTAATACACATGATGTGGCATATTTAATAGCCTATGACATGAATCAATGTTAATTAATAAATATTTTTTTGTCCGGCCTATAGAGCAGTCCCCTTTTTTACTATATACACCAGTGGTATTTTTAACATGGTATTCAAACGTTGTTGAGGGACAAAGGTCCAAACCCCTATGGCAAATTTAAGTAAGGAGTGAAGATAAGTTAGAATGGGAGCATTCACAACCATGAGCAACAGTTTAACAGGACTGATATACTACATCTAGCCTACCTCTTAAAATGCCTAGCTTTCTATGAAAGGTAACTTAAGTTTGTACTTACCTATTTAACTCACATTCATATATGCAGCAAATCTGATTTGAAGTAGACCTCCAAGTGATTTAAATTTCCAAGTGGTCAATAATCACATTTATCAACTTAGTTTCTAACTAATTATGTAGGTACGTATTACACAATCCATTATTGAAACTAAATAACTTACACAATTTAATTTCAAATTTATGGATAAATTATAAACATAAAACTTGAGCCTAGATTTCACATCACAAGCTATATTCTTCAGTTTCACTTTATTACTGACAAGAACAAAATTTGTCTTCCTTTTCGTTCTCCCACTGGACTATTTAGTTGCCTTTTATCAGTTCATATCTAGTCTTAATCACCCGCTAATCAGCTTCAGTCATTTACTACTTCGACTCAACCGATTCTTTTCGTTGGCTTTCATCTCTTTTACTCATCCTTAGGACGTCCCGGTTGATCTCAATGATTTGATTTAGTTTTCAGTGTCAGTCTGCTCAGTCTCAGTCAGTTCTTGTTTTGTTTCATCTTCTCTCATTTTATCATTTGCGTCTGATCCTTCTCTGCTCCAGTCCAAGTTCAAACGAAACAAATAATTAGACCTCACTCCTCAGCAACACAGCTATCCAGCTGTTGGATTTTGAACGCAATCAGCTGAGACTACCTAGCACTGCCATTTTAATAGCATTATTAGTTGTGTTTTATTTTTCATCATATATATATTGCACATAAAAAATAAACCTAAAATGTTATAAAACTCTACAGATAACACTACGGTATGTATATTTATATGGGTAAGTGGCTAAATAGCACTTAGGTCTTTTAGTTTAAGTTTGTAGAAATTCTTTAAGATGGCTGTTTCCCAAACTGCCAAGATATCGCATAAGAATAGAATAAGAATAAGAATAATTTATTCCTTTAAACATGGTACAATGCATGCAATTGGAAACGTCAAAAAAAATTTTTTTTATTAAGACTACACTTAAGCTAGCAGGTTACAAGCAATTTGTAATTGAGTAGGTATCTTTCTTAACCTATATTATTAAAAAAGCTACTTACAGTAGTGTTCGGCAGGTCGAAAAATTCTTGGAATGAGTATAAAGGATTTGCCAATAATAGACCCACCACACCTCTTTTGAATTTAGAATCTGACAGGTTCCGAGCTGTACAAGGCAATTTGTTCATTAGTCTACAGCCAAGAATAGAAGGACCTCTCTGGGTATGTCTTAATCTAACATAAGGAATGTCGATCATGTGCCTCTGCCTAGTTCTGTGAGTGTGGATGTCACTTCTCAGTTCAAGATCAGTTAATTTAGCCTTTGTTTGTATGAGCAAATGTAACACAACAAGACAGTAAACTGTAAGACAAGACATTTGAATGAAAATAGGTTTGCAGTGTTCATCCACCGCAGCACCCGTAACAACACGAATAGCTCGCTTTTGAAGCAGAAGCACACGACTGACACCTGGAGCACAGCCCCACAGTTCCAGGCCATAAAGTAAGACACTCTGGAAATATGCCATATAGGCCATCCTTAAATAATCTTTTGGGACACAGTCCCTTAATCTCCTTAAAAGGTAAATTACCCTGGAAAGTTTGCAACACACATAGTCAATATGAGCATTCCATGTAAGTCTAGAGTCAAGATGGACACCAAGTAATTTTACACTATTTACACTATGTACAATATGCCTCAAAGTAAAAATTATTTTATGTGTTTTATCTTCATTGAGCAAAAAAGAATTAGCCCGGAACCATGTCGAGACATATTCCAAGGATCTTTCCATGGAGGCCTTGAGATTATCTAGATTCTCTTCCAGACTAAACAAAGTGGTGTCATCTGCATAGCAAATCACACCAGAGTCAAGATTACATGAAATATCATTTGTCATTATTAAAAATAGAAGGGGACCAAGAATGGACCCCTGTGGCACTCCATGCTTGATTGCAGTAGCCCGAGACCATTTACCACCAACATAGACTGCCTGCTCACGGTCACCCAGATATGATCTGAATAGATCAAGGTCAGAGCCACAAACACCATAGAATTTCATTTTTGACAAAAGAATACTGTGATCCACAGTATCGAAAGCCTTACTGAGGTCACATAGTGTCACCCCAGCCAGGCCACCACGCTCAAAACAATCCGTTATTACATTACACAGTTTCTCAAGAGCATTTAAAGTACCCAAACCGGCTCTAAACCCGTACTGAGAGGCCGCAAGCAGGCTGTTATTTTCAAAGTATTGATACAGCTGGTGCTTAAGAATACTCTCAAAAACCTTTGAGAAAGTAGGCAAAATAGCTACTGGTCGAAAGTTTTCAGGAAGATCCCATCTGCCCTTCTTATGAATAGGGATAATTTTAGCAAATTTCAAGATATTTGGAAAAATAGATTCAGATATACAAGAATTTATACAGTAGGTAAGAGGCATCACAATATGATTGATTATTTGTTTAAGAAAGTTGGTTGATATGTCATAAATATCCTTGCTGGCTGATTTTTTTAACTTGCTCACCACTTGCAAAACTTCATTACAAGAGACATGTCTAATACCAAAAATACAATTTGGCCTTTCAACGTTCAGCAGTAGATCCTCTGCGGCCACATTAGATGAACCACAATTCTGTCTTGCATAAATCACAGAGTCAATAAAGAATGAGTTCAGATTATCCGGGGACAGAGAAACCGTGCGTGGCCGAGAAGAGACACCCTCGGACCGTATAACCCTCCAAGCGGCAGCGCATCTGTTTGAGGAAGATTCAATAAATTGAGCATTTGCATTTCGCTTAGCCTGGTTTAACTTGACCCTATACTCCTTTTTCAAGGCAGTATATATTCTTTTGGCCTCAGCAGTTCTGTTTTGTCTGAATTGGTCATATGCTAGCAGCATCCATTTCCTTAATATATGTACTTCATCATTCAACCAAACCTTAACTGGTCTCTTTGTACAAGTGTTTATATTTTTAATGAGTTTGACAGGAAAATGTTGGTTAAATATACTTTGAAAAGTTTTAAAAAATAAATTGAACTTGTAATCGGCATCACCATGATCCAGAAGGTCTTGCCATTCAATAGTATCAAGCTCCTCACAGAAAAGAGGTATTCTCCATTTTCTGATTAATCTCACAGATTTCTTTACAGAATCAGTACTGGTGTTGACAGTTTGAGGGTTAAATGAGAAACAGATCGCTTCATGGTCACTAATGCCATATGATTTTACACTTACCGAGAATTGATTTTTCGGAATATTGGTAGCAACATTATCAAGACAGGCATCAAACCGAGTGGGTTCCCAGACAGCACAGTAAAGGTCAAAAGATCTCATAAGGTTAAGAAAGTCAACAATCTTCCCGTCATCCCTTAAGTTTAGCACATCCAGATTGAAATCTCCGCCAATTATTATTTTAAAATCAGGCCTGTGTCTGTTCAAATGAGACATCAATTTTTCGAGAGCATCAAAGAAGAGAACTAAATTACCATTTGGGGAGCGGTAAACACCAATGATAATGATATTTATGTCTTTTAATAAAACACAGGAGAACTCGTGATCGATTTCTTTACAAAACGAGCCAACATCAATGATCTAGCTTTTGTCAAAAAGTTCATTCTCAACAAGAATCGCCACTCCACCGTTTTTATGATTTTGTCTGCTAAAACCGCAGGCCAGCTTGAAACCTGATACACTTAACAAGTTAAGTTCATCCTCACAAAGCCAGTGCTCAGTGAGGCATAGGACCTTGTAATTGTCAATTGATAAAATCGTTTCCAATTCAAGTGACTTATTTCTAAGACATTGAATATTTAAAAATAAGAAAGAAAAACAAACCAATGAAATATGCATTTTTCCAGGTACTATATCACTTACTGGTTTAGAATTGGTTTCCCTAAAAAAACTCTACTATTTACAAAGCTATCTTTACGCTTTTGAATAAATCTCTTAACTAAAGTCCCTATAGGCCAAAACTCTGCCCTTAATACTTCGTCACTATAGCATGCAGGTATAGCAATTTTAAAAGAGGAGTAAGAACCATACCTGGATGTCAGTTCTTCACATTCAACACAATTCATGATATTTGCTTGTTAAAAATATTCAATCACTTGCTCCTTAGATACAGTTGGATCAAGTCTAGAAATAAATAACACAACCCTTTTTTCAACTGATTTTAAAAGCACAGACTCACTATTTTTTATCTTTGTACCTATGACAGGCTTGGTTGACCTATCTTTAAGGTTAGGCTTGATTTGTTTTGGTTTTGACTTTAGTTTAGCAGCATAGCTAGGCCTAGCAGACTTGTTTACATTTCCAATTGGTGACTTTCGCAGCGAAAGTCGATAGTAGTAGACCTACAATCTTACCGTCAGTGAGCTACAATATGCTGTTATATTTCAACTTCCCGGTCCATATATAGTACAGTGTTCAAATTATATTGAACCCTGTATTGCAGTATTAAAAGTTCAAACTAGTAGAATTCATATGATTTTTTAATCATAAAATAGTCAAGAATTACATCGAAGTGTCACATATTTAAGGGTAAACAAACTATCAAAATACACCTTTTTTCAAAACAACATGGTCCCATGAGCGCCACCAGGAAATTGTCCCAGGGGAGGGGGCGATAAGTTCCGGGGGGCTTGGAGTATGGAATACCTCCAAAAACGGTGAAGGATCCGGGATACTCCCCCGGAAAATTTTTGAAATTTTAAGCTAAATAATAGGGGTTTATGTCACAAGCTAAGCATCACATTTTTGTCACAAAACAATTTGATACATTTTTTTAGATGAGATTATAATTTGGCGAATGTTAAAGTTTAATTTTTAAAGTTCAAACTAACTTTTTAGTATAAAATTAAGTATTCTTACCTGCGTCTTAAGCTAGGTTTACACTATGTAACATGTTTATAAAACATTGTGTTTTAAAACAAACATTTAAGGAAAATGTTTTAAAACAAATGTTCGTGTTTTATAACATATTACATGTTCCCACAGCGGGTCCGAAAACATCAAAAGAAATCTGTAACTTTTTTATGTAACATGTTACAACAACTGTTGACATGGTATAACTTGTTTTAAAACTGTTTAAAACACCGGAGGCCAACAACCGTAGTGTCACTGCAAGTCTATCTTTTACTGGAATCGCATCTCTAAAACCTGTGTATTTTCTTGATATGTGGGATCCAATCAACGAAATAAGGAATTCGAAATCTTTCTTAGTCATACGTACAAAGTTGTGAACACTCCTGAGTCCGCAGTTCACCTGACAAAAGATCCTAATCATCCCGTTCAAAATCAGTTAGCATATCACTTCTATTGTATTTGCTTCGGGCCAGCAGAGATGGGCGCACCTAATACCACCTTTTGGAATATTTCTTCTTTGGCGAGTTTAAAATAACACAAACTGCAGCTGTAAGTACAGCATCATCGTGTGGTGTCACTAATACCATGACGACTTACAACTTTCAATTGCTGTTTAAAACTTGTTGAACTAATGACAAATATTATTTTGTAACGGGTGACCCATAAAAACCCGACACTTTTTAAACAGCTGTTTACAAATGGTTCAATTTTTTACAGATGTCATTGTTGTAGCATATGGTAATATAGGTTATGCCATTTTAGTAAACACGGAACAGTTCAACTTCGTGCCTCTGACATTGAAGAGTTAAAAAAAAAAATAATGAGTCTGTTACACAACGACTTTTTCGTAACAATTTTCATGTTCTACGTCATGGCGTGTTCCCTGTCGGAACACCATTAATAAGTGGGTTTGTAATTTTAGAAACACTGCATCCGCACTATAAAAGAAACCAACTGGTAGGCCTAGATCTGTTCGTACCCATGAGAATGTTGAATTTTACATCTCGATTTGAACTTCCATCCCTACAAGATACAGGGTGTGTAAAAAGTTAATGACACAGATCTTGGATTTCGCATAACTTTCTGTCAAACGCTACTGTAACGAATTCATGAAGAAAACATATTGCAATGTTTGATAATGTATGATGAAGCTCATTTTGATTTGACAGGAAATGTTAACGCTCAGAATTGTCGTTACTGGTCAAGAGATAATTCTAAAGAAATTCATGAACAACCCTTACATAGGGAAAGAGTTCCTGTGTGGTGTAGTGTTGCGCGTTTTGGATTAATTGGGCCTTTTTTTAAGATTACACCGATGCAAGTTTCTGTAAATGCAGAACGATATGTTGACATGATTCAGAACTTCTTAATCCCCTGACTTCAAGAGACAGATATTGAAATGGACTATCTATGGTTCCAGCAAGATATTGTAACAGCGCACACAGCCAATTTGTCTATGAATGTTTTACAAGACCTATTCCCAGGACAGCTCATCTCTCGCTTTGGTGATGTCGCATGGCCTGAACGATCGTCCGACCTAAGTGCTTGTGATTTTTGGCTGTGGGGTTACTCGAAAGGTAAAGTTTATGCTGCAACACCATTTTTGAGTTGAAGAACTGCATTAGGAATGAGGTTGCTGCAATACCGTTGCCCCGTTGCCCGCAATATATAATCCGTAGGGTAATGTCAAATTTTGTTAAAAGATTATATACCTGTGTGAAAATCGGAGGAATGCATCTGAGTGATATTGTAGTCCACAAATAAAAATAGCATAAATAATGGCACATTTTGGTTATTCAAAAAAAAAAAATAATAATAATAATAAAAATCTAATTTGTAACATAGTTGTTTTATTTTAAAAACCGTCAGGTTTTTATGGGACACCCTGTACAACAAGTTATAAAACGTGTTTATTAAACACACTAATGTTTTAAAACACTATGTTTTTTAAACATGTTATTTAGTGTAAACCAAACCTAGCTTTAAAATCCAGAACTATGTTTTTTCGTACTAGTTTCGACTCCATGGAACCATCATCAGCGGCTTCGTCCTAATGAAGTCATTATATTATGAAAAATATACATGTACACACACAAACACTAACACGCGACGAACAAAAATTAATGTATTAACCGAAAGTCCTATCATAACCATTGTATGGCGGAACGTGTGCCGGTGGACTGGACTGGGTTGACCGGGTCTCTTATCAAAGTTGGTCAGTCCTGTGACTACGATCAGCTGATTGATCGTACTGCTACCTAACAATGCATTAAAAGAGTTGAAAATTTAAGTTCATGGTTCATATTAGTATTATTACTGTGAATCTGATGTAAGATGGTATGTTATATGTTTGTAAATATCGTAACTTACCCCTCAAGGATCGAGTCTACTGACATTTAAGCAATATTAGTATGTTAAGTTCGCCCATATTACGATTCGAATCAACTAGATGTTTAGCGAGTGATTTGTCTTGTTTGGGATCGGGACGATGTTCTTTTAAGCGAGTTTTTAAAGCCCGTCCTGTCTGTCTGATTTAAGAACTCGGACCATTGGATTTTACAGACATCATTGCCGTTATATCTGCTACTATTTATAGTTTTATCCGCAAGTATATTATTCGTTCTATTGCATACCGTAATGACACTTTCATTTTTTAGGCATTTATTTAGTTTGGCTAAGGAGTATGTGGCTGTAGCTGTATTTTCAGGCTTAAATGGATTTTGTAACAGTAAACATTTTGACGTATCATTTAAATAACTGATATTATTTGTATCAGCATAGAAACCTAGGTCAAGTTTGCAGTCATCAAACGTGTTTTTACGGATAGCGACAGAGCTGCAAATCTGGATTGATTCAGATTTGTTACTTGTATTTTCTGTGTTATCATATACACTGTTAGAACAATTTACTTTTACTTTTCGTTTTTCAGGCTCATCTGGATCTGGATCATTCAACATAGTAATTGAATTTTGAATATCAATTTTGATTCGTGTATTACCTTTCTTTCTAGCTTTACCTTTCTTAATGTTCGTATATCCATTTGAATCTGAAAACAAAATACATTATATAGTATTATAAAAATATAAACAAAAATAAAACTACTTCAGGTGAATTAAGTTTGTTGACAGTGTCATTACACATAGTAATGTGATGACACTACACAATTTGCCACTACACGAAACTGTATTGTGTATCGTGTATGGCAACAAAGGTATATCATGTGAATAATTAACTCTTAAAATACGGTCTAATATTTTTCAACGCCCATTAGTTATCCCTTAGGGATCTACATAAAATGTGCGAATTTACTTCATATAGCCTCAACAAATTATTGCTACCCCGAATAATTTACGTAAATTGGGAGTGTAATTTAATTAATGTTTAAATATAGTGGGAAATGAGCAATATTTTTTTCACTTGTTCACTTTCCCGGGGGGGGGGGCACTGCCTCCACTGCCCCCCGGTGGTGCCCATGTATGGTCCATTACTAAAAATCAGTTCTTTACCTATCAAATGACACTTTAAGGGTTGTGATCATTTTTACTGACCGAATTGTAGAACTATAAACCGATGATTTGAGCGTTTTTTGACGAATGAAAAATTACAGCTTAAGTTGGATTACATATCATTCTAAAGATTGTGGTTTACAGGGAATGGATTAGACTTCAAAAGGTTGATTTAATCGAAAATAATTGCTGTAAACTGTTTCAACATTTAAAAACACTAGCATAAATAAAATGAAGAATCTTACCATTTAAAGTTTAAGCTAATGCTCTATATTCTGTTTACCGAGAGTTCAGAGACAGACAGTGAGTAGAGAATACAAATAGTGCTGCCTTTAGTGACCACGTTTGAAGCAGGGTCTCCGACCAATATGGCGCCGTGTGATCTGTGCGGGTAGTGGAGAGCGTTCCGTGCAGGCGCTTTCCTACTGCGCCGTGGCGAGTACTAACTGTTCTCAGGGGGCTCGTTTCTTAGCTCCTTTTTACGTCTTTTAAAGAAATTTTAAAGCGTTTCTAAAGGAATAAGACTTTTTAATGTTTTTTTTATTTACTCTTAAATATCTTATTATTGTAAATAGTTTTTTTGTTTGTTTCTTAAGATGCCTTGGTGCACTACTTATGGCTGTAGTAACAGGAAGAGTGGTGAAAGGATATCTTTCCATAGGTAAGAACACCTTAATTACGCACGATAAAATGTTCATTTATTAATTATTTTTGTATTTTTTATGATTAGGCAGAGAATAAGATTTTATATTTATAAGCATTATATCGAAGATTGGGAGTTATTGTGTTTCAAAATGGAATAAAAAAAAAAAAAAATAAAATAAAAACTTCACTTACTCTTTACAAGAACATTGCTACAGGAAGTTTTTTCCTAACCAAAGATTACAAAACTTTCCCGCAGGATCGGGGGAACCCACTATGGGATTTAGGCAACTACTTAGGATGGCAAACTTAACTGTATTTATGGTAGCAAATTTTCATGAATTATAAAAGGGGTGGGGGGATAATATAACATAGTTTACACACATTATTTTACATAATTATATACACAATAGTTTACATAATTATATACACAGATTATAGGTGTGCAAAGCCGTTCCAAGAAACCAGTGGAATGGTTGTAACAAGACTGGACCAGTTTTACAAAACAGTTCCATTGCAAAGATACTCAGTTTAATTTATTCAATGTACCCTAGAATCAAGGTAGTCAGATATCTGTCATTTGGAGGACAGATCCTCCTTTTTTAAGATCTATATTATTTTTAATTTGCATTTTACAACTTCCGGCACGATTTGGCATCTAGTGACTAAACAATTAAGTGGGATAACAGTCCTGAGGGAATATTTCTTGACGGAATTACATTGTTCTAAAACTAAAGTACGTAGTCTGGATAGTTTCACACTTGATACTCTGACAGTTCTTGTACTAACCATGGTGACGTGACATGGCAAATGTTTGCCTGTAAGTGGCTGTGCACGGCTTAGATCAGCCTAGATCAACAAAATAACAGTGTCGAAGTGAATAATATTTTGAAAAAAATTCCCTCCTAATAAACAGCAAACCACTCATTAAGTTTTCTTGTGTTTCGTTTTTTTTTTTTTTTTTTTTTTTTTTTTTTTTTTGACCTTATGATCAAAAGCTGACTAGTAGAATATCCAGCCTGATGAAACTGATATTCCTAAAATATTGGTTTTTATCAAGATTTTAAATATCCAGATGATTCTTGATGTTGCTTCTATGACTATTTTTTATTTTTAAGGGAATTGCTAGGCTAACATTATTGTATTAAAATAACTGACCTTTCTGAACATGAAGCAGAGTACTTTATTTGTATTGGTTAGAATTATTGAATGTGTCTCTACATAGGTTTTAACCCCATGGACTAAACGTTTCATTATGAAGTTCATAAGTAAACAAAACCACAAAACTGTTTTTAGCTGCACAACTTTTAATAAAAAAAGTTGTTTATCAAATAAAGTTCTTGTATTATCATCTTAGAGATGTATTTTAAATTAAACCCACTGCAATTAGTGTTGTGATTTGAAATGTATGAATTACAATCTAAATGCATTCAAAAAGCAATAAATTAATAACGGGAGCATTGTAATGATTTTTTATAATTGAACTAAGGAACTAAAGTTATAAGATTTTTTATAAAGCTTTAGTTAAGTTTTACATATATAAATAAGAATTTTTTGTTAATGAGTCATAGAGTATGTTCTGCTTAACTATCACATTCACAGAAGCAAGTTGTCACAACTGAACAATACGCTCAAAACTCCCAATGCAAACATGACTCTGTAGTGAAGCCAACAGCTGACAACGACGGCTCGCCGCAGACAATATGAACGCGGTGATGCTCACGCGCGCGACACATTGATCAGTAGACACACCTCCAAACAGCGTGTCTATAATAAGAACATTGGAAAACAGTTAACTCAAATTAAGGTGTATTTTAAATTTGAAAGTATAGATAAATGTAACTTTCTGCAACTTTAAATAGTTTATTTCCATTTATATCCACCACTCAACCACGACCTTACCAAATTAGGCATTTGTTCTCATAAAAAAATCTGTCGTGATGTTTTATTTATTACTATTTTTATTTATTTTTTCCTTTCTAATTCTCTGACCTCATAATTTCTTGTTATAACTCCTTCCTATTTTTTTTTATCTTCAATCAGATTCCTATTATTCACTTCAACAAATTCACAATTATGAAATATGTATGGGTAGATCCAATCAAATAAATTAAATTGCTACATATCCTTGCTGGTTTATATTGATAATTTTACAAATTCCAATTAATCTCACTTAAAAAAAATTATTATTATTATTATTTTTTCAAATAGACCTTTGAAAATGACGACTCATGCCCACGCACAGATGTTTATCTATGTGGGCATTATTTTGTTCTCCATTGTTAAATATATTTGTTAATTTTAGAATTCATTGTTTGTAAATAGAAGTGCACTGTAAATTATTTGTTTTGTATGTATATTGTAGGAGTAAACTTATTTTGATTTGATTTATATTGTCCATTACACTGGATTGTTTTATTTTTAGTTTTCCTATATCCACCTCCCCCCCCCCCGTGGCTATGCACCTGATGTAAATGAACTTAAAGTAAAAATGGCAGTTTGGATATTTTTTAAAAATAGAGCTTTGAACAACAGAAAAGTTTTACTAGCAACCTTTCAAGTTAAGATTTACTATAGCTTAATTGCTTATGTTATGTTACAAATTGATTAAACTGTTGCCTAAGGTCATATTTTAACTTCAATTCCAGAATGTTATAGTTATGATAAAATAATGAATTTTTCTCAGTGGCTTAAAGGCAAATCAATATTAATTAATATATGGTTTATTAATTTATAAGTTTATATATTTTTTTCTTCTTATTTATTATTCAAGAAAGGTTAAAAATGAGAGCAATAAGAAGTGAATAAAAGATATGTCTTAACTTATTAGATTTAATACTGTATACAATTATTTTTGGTATCATTTTTTAAACTGAATTCTTGGAAGACACCACTCTGACTGTTGCATAGAAAACCCTCTGTGCTGGCACTATTTTAGAGTTATGTCATAACAGTGATAATAGGGTCTTAAACACTGGATTTTCATAAGAAGCTTCCGCTACCCTGAGCTCCCGTTGTTATTATATCACATAGGCAGTTGATTTCTTTTAATTCCCTTGTTGACTGCTCAAGAAAATATTTGCATAATCTCTTTGATAAAAACAAATTAAAATAATAAGTGTTTTCAAAGCTAAAGCAAAGCCAGAAACGTTTCTAGCTTTACGTTTATTAAAAATAGGGTGGTTGAGAGTGTTTTACTCCCGTCCATTAAACACCAGAACTAAAAAGAGATGAACAGAGGAAGAAAAGGACGAAAAGAAAAGACAAGAACCAAGGAAAAGAAGAAAGAGAAACGCTCCAAAAACTAGCTGAGAACTCTGAGAGAGTGAAACCCCCAGTTCCAGATCACGTCTTTGTTTATCTGCCCTAACCTACTTGAGTTGGCGGCCGTTAACCTGTACATAGTAAAAATAATGTGTCAGAGAGAGAGGGAGTGTGCCGGTGACCTAGTGGGCCACTTCCTCCAGGCTGTGCTACTCGTCGTGCAAGCGTCCACGGACTTTCCCTTTACCGTCCAAGGCCATCATCAGGTTCTCACGCACATTTTCTAGGCGTAGGCTATTCGTATACACCTACTCCCACCCCTTTCTAACAGCCAAACGAGAGGTGTCAAGTGCGTATGTACACTGCGGATAAGTCACAGTTAATGTGTAGTAACGGAATGTTATTACATAACACTGAAGTAATTAATAGATCAAGTCTTTGTATGTCCATTTCCAATATACAGTATCTCGGAATCTAGGGAACTAAGGAGCCTGAGATAGAAATGAAATAGAGGATCCAAAGGGATCCAGCAAGTTTAGTGATAGGTATATGAAGACCGAACTCCATCCCCCGAGGAAGGGAAATCCTCCAAAGAACTGTCGACTCAGAATGACCATTACTCTAAACACCGTGGTTCCCAACCTTTCAGTATAAGATACGGTCGCCATACGTCCGTATTTTGCACGGACTGTTTGTATTTTACATTCAATGTCCGTGTCCGTACTGTACAAAGTAAAAAACAGGTTAATGTCCGTATTTTTCGTTGTACCGGTATTAATATTAAATATATGTATTTTAAATATTTAATACTGTAAAAAATACAAACATGTATTACCTTCGGCCTTCGGGCAGTCGTCAATCGACACTCGTGAGAGGTTGTATAATGTCTCACATACTATGTTCTATTATTATAATACCATACACCTCCCTTCCTTTTAAAAAAGAAGTTTTTCAACTCCTAAAATTGGCCCAAAGTAAGTGTGAAAATTTTGAGAGGGTATTGGAGTTTGCCCTTTCTCTACTCAGTCCTTCTGCAACAGTTGAACGAGTTTTATTCTAATGAAAAATGTCTGGATACCCGATCGAATTAGACTATAATTGGAGAAGGGGCAAGCTGTTCTGAGCATCAAAGTTAACAGTGAGACGTCTTGTATTACTTTAAAAATTAATATCTTCAGAAAAATGACTGTTTTGAGCCTTCAGCCAGTATACTAGTACAACTAGCACAAGAGATGCCTCCTGAACAATTATGACAATTTATTGAATTCTTCCTTGAGTTTACTGAAATTTAATGAATTATTAAAAGAAAAAATGACTATCTATTATTAATATAGTATAATTCTGTAATCTTAGATTAAAATATAGTTGTGTGATGCTAACTATAGAAAGAGCATAATACCATTGTACGTGTATGGGTATTTTGGGTGGGTACCCACCCGCCCGCCCATACAGGTACAGTGGCATTGACCCACCCACCCGCCTATACAGGTACAGTGGTATTGACCCACCCGCCCACCCATACAGGTACAGTGGCATTGACCCACCCGCCCGTTCATACAGGTACAGTGGTATTGACCCACCCGCCCGCCCATACAGGTACAGTGGCATTTACCCACCCACCCGCCCATTCAGGTACAGTGGTATTCATCCACCCGCCCGCCCATACAGGTACAGTGGTATTGTACCATTGTACGTGTATGGGTACGTTGGGTGGGTTAGTACCATTGTACGTGTATGGGTATTTTGGGTGGGTTAGTACCACTGTACGTGTATGGGTATATTGGGTGGGTTAGTATCATTGTATGTGTATGGGTATGTTGAGTGGGTTAGTAACATTGTACGTGTATGGGTATGTTGGGTGGGTTAGTGCCATTGTACTTGTATGGGTGGGTGGGTTAGTATCATAGTACGTGTATGTGTATGTTGGGTGGGTTAGTATCATTGTACGTGTATGGGTGGGCGGGTGGGTTAGTACTATTGTACGTGTATGGGTGGGCGGGTGGGTTAGTACCATTGTACCTGTATGGGTATGTTGGGTGGGTTAGTAACATTGTACGTGTATGGGTATGTTGGGTGGGTTAGTACCATTGTACTTGTATGGGTGGGTGGGTTAGTATCATTGTACGTGTATGTGTATTTTAGGTGGGTTAGTACCATTGTACATGTATGGATGGGCGGGTGGGTTAGTGCTATTGTACGTGTATGGGTGGGCGGGTGGGTTAGTACCATTGTACGTGTATGGGTGGGCGGGTGGGTTAGTACCATTGTACTTGTATGGGTGGGTGGGTGGATTAGTACCATTGTACGTGTATGGGTATATTGGGTTGGTTAGTACCATTGTACGTGTATGGGTGGGCGGATGGGTTATTACTTTTATATATAACAAAGTCGTTAATTATTTTCCCCAATTAATAACTTGGAATCGTATATAATAAAATTCATAAAAGACAGTTTTCAAAATAACTCCCCCCCTCCCACTGGTGTCTATTTGTAACCCCCCTCCCCCAATTATATCCGGTGTCCGTATTTTATTGTGAAAATGTATGGCAACCCTAGTACTACAGTTCCACCTAGGCTTACTCCGGACTTATCGTACCACCAGTTGTACCTAGAACTCGATCCGCTCGATGGGGTCTTCACCCCCAAACCCAAATTAAAGGCTATGCTAAGCTGTAATGTAAAATGAAATAAAAAAAAAATATTATAGCCTATCATTTAAATTGTGGCCACTTTATACTCGATAATTCTAGTTTATAGTTCTAGCATCATGCTCTGCTGGAGTGCTGGAGCAGTTAATTAAAAACACTAGCATAAATCAAATGAAGAATCTTACCATTTAAAGTTTAAGCTAATGCTCTATAATCTAGAGCATTAGCTTAGATTAACAAATTAAATTTTCTTCCTTACAAGAAAATAATTTCCTTTTATTTAACTATAATTTTTTTGTGATTTGAAAAAAATGTACATTAAATCAGAAATGCTCTCGCGTACCACCAGCTGGGAATCACTGCTCTTAAGAGATAAACTTTCATCCGCTAGCCCACAAGACTTGCATGTCTTAGAATCTTTTTCGACCCTTTGAGTATCGTGACATTTAAAACTTTGCATTTATAATATGAATTATAACTTACCCAATGTACCATAACACCGGTTCTAGGTCATTACATAGCCTAAAACACTGGCCGTCATAATGCCAACGTTTCTAGAGCTTCGAGTCGTCTAATTATGTCAGACGTAATTATACAATGTCTGACTGTTTAAGAGACAGTTTTTATTAAAACTTGGTCGAATTGTGTCAGGATTTACACAATAGAACACTTTCACGTTGGAATAAGAGTAAGTTATTATCAGAAAATAGTTAAATTATGTCAGGACTTACACAACAGGACACTTCCACGTTGGAATCAGAGACAGTTATTATCAGAATATAGTTAAATTGTGCCAGGGCTTACACAATGAACACTTTCACGTTGGAATAAGAGTCAGTATTATCAGATAATAGTTAAATTGTGCCAGGATTTACACAATAGAACACTTTCACGTTGGAATAAGAGTCAGTTATTATCAGAAAATAGTTAAATTGTGCCAGGACTTACACAATAGAACATTTTCACGTTGGAATCAGAGACAGTTATTATCAGAATATAGTTAAATTGTCCCAGGACTTACATAATAGAACACTTTCACGTTGGTCTCAGAGACAGTTATTATCAGAATATAGTTAAATTGTGCCAGGATTTACACAATAGAACACTTTCACGTTGGTCTCAGAGTCAGTTATTATCAGAAAATAGTTAAATTGTCCCAGGACTTACATAATAGAACACTTTCACGTTGGTCTCAGAGTCAGTTATTATCAGAAAATAGTTAAATTGTCCCAGGACTTACATAATAGAACACTTTCACGTTGGTCTCAGAGTCAGTTATTATCAGAAAATAGTTAAATTGTCCCAGGACTTACATAATAGAACACTTTCACGTTGGTCTCAGAGACAGTTATTATCAGAATATAGTTAAATTGTGCCAGGATTTACACAATAGAACACTTTCAAGTTGGAATAAGAGTCAGTTATTATCAGAAAATAGTTAAATTGTGCCAGGACTTACACAATAGAACATTTTCACGTTGGAATCAGAGACAGTTATTATCAGAATATAGTTAAATTGTGCCAGGATTTACACAATAGAACACTTTCACGTTGGAATAAGAGTCAGCTATTATCAGAAAATAGTTAAATTGTCCCAGGACTTACACAATAGAACACTTTCACGTTGGAATCAGAGTCTATTATTATCAGAAAATAGTTAAATTGTGCCAGGATTTACACAATAGAACACTTTCAAGTTGGAATAAGAGTCAGTTATTATCAGAAAATAGTTAAATTGTCCCAGGACTTACATAATAGAACACTTTCACGTTGGTCTCAGAGACAGTTATTATCAGAATATAGTTAAATTGTGCCAGGATTTACACAATAGAACACTTTCAAGTTGGAATAAGAGTCAGTATTATCAGATAATAGTTAAATTGTCCCAGGACTTACATAATAGAACACTTTCACGTTGGACTCAGAGACAGTTATTATCAGAATATAGTTAAATTGTGCCAGGATTTACACAATAGAACACTTTCAAGTTGGAATAAGAGTCAGTTATTATCAGAAAATAGTTAAATTGTGCCAGGATTTACACAATAGAACACTTTCACGTTGGAATCAGAGACAGTTATTATCAGAATATAGTTAAATTGTGCCAGGATTTACACAATAGAATACTTTCACTTGGAATCAGAGAGAGTTATTATCAGAATATAGTTAAATTATGTCAGGACTTACACAACAGGACACTTCCACGTTGGTCTCAGAGACAGTTATTATCAGAATATAGTTAAATTGTGCCAGGATTTACACAATAGAACACTTTCAAGTTGGAATAAGAGTCAGTTATTATCAGAAAATAGTTAAATTGTGCCAGGACTTACACAATAGAACATTTTCACGTTGGAATCAGAGACAGTTATTATCAGAATATAGTTAAATTGTCCCAGGACTTACACAATAGAATACTTTCACTTGGAATCAGAGAGAGTTATTATCAGAATATAGTTAAATTGTGCCAGGATTTACACAATAGAACACTTTCAAGTTGGAATAAGAGTCAGTTATTATCAGAAAATAGTTAAATTGTGCCAGGATTTACACAATAGAACACTTTCACGTTGGAATAAGAGTCAGTTATTTTCAGAAAATGTAAAATTGTGCCAGGGCTTACACAATAGAACACTTTCACGTTGGAATCAGAGACATTTATTATCAGAATACAGTTAAATTTTGCCAGGGTTTACACAATAGAACACTTTCACGTTGGAATCAGAGACAGTTATTATCAGAATATAGTTAAATTGTGACTATTTTAATTTAATAATTTAGCCTATTTATTTATGTAAACAAACCGCTTATTTACGTAAGCATGTTATTTGCATTATATTTTTTAAAGGTATTATATTATTTTGATGAAACCTATTGACCGCTTATTCATGTTTTTAAAAATTGTCTTTCGTCTAATAGGACACGTAAACTTTATTAGTAAATTGTCATTGAGTTAGATCTTATATAATAGTACACTTAAAGCGACAACATCAGAAGCTGTTTATAAGTAAATCGTCAGTGGACTTGGTCCATGTCATTAACGGTTTTTAATACTCAATAACCACCGACCCACCCATACACGTACGGTGGTGATGATCGCCCTCCCACCTATGCATGTACGGTGGTGATGTACATCCTCCCCCCCATAAACGTACGGTGGTGATGACCACCCTCTCATCTATGCATGTACGGTGGGGATATACAACCCCCCCCCCATACACGTACGGTGGTGATGACCGCCCTCCCACCTATGCATATACGGTTGTGATGACCGCCCTTCCACCCATACAAGTACGGTGGTGATGACCACCCTCCCACCCATGCATTTAGGGTGGTGATGACCACCATCCCACTCATACCCGTACGGTAGTGATGACCACCCTCCCACCCATGCAAGTACGGTAGTGATGGACACCCTCCCACCCATGCTAGTATGGTGGTGACGACCAACCTCCCACCCATGCATGTACGGTATTTATAGCCTCCCTCCCACCCATGCTTGTGTGGTGGTGATGACCGCCCTCCTACCCATGCATGTACAGTAGTGATGTCCATCCTACCACACATGCTTGTATGGTGGTGATGACCACCCTCCAACGCATGCATGTAGGGTGATGATGACTACCATCCCACACATACACGTACGATGGTGATGACCACCCTCCCACCCATTCATGTATGGTGATGATGACCGCCCTTCCACCCATGCTTGTACGGTGGTGATGACCACCCTCACATGCATGCATATACGGTGGTGATGGCCACCTTCTCACGCATACATGTACGGTAGTAATGACCAACCTCCCACCCATGCTTGTATGGTTGTGATGACCACCCTTTCACCCTTGCAAGTACAGCGGTGATGGCCACCCTCCCACCCATGCATGTACGGTGGTGATGACCAACCTCCCACCCATGGTGGTGATGACCACCCTCCCATACATGCATATACGGTGGTGGTGGTGGCCACCCTCCCACCCATGCTTGTATGGTGGTGATGACCAACCTCCCACCTATGCATGTATGGTTGTGATGACCGCCCTTCCACCCATGCATGTACGGTGGTGATGACCACTCTCCCACCCATGCATGTATGGTGGTGATGACTACCCTCCCACCCATACATGTACGGTGGTGATGACCCATCTACACGCCCGTCCATGTTCATTGGTGATAATGAATGGGTGGGTGTGTATATGATAGGACACTTTAAACGACAGACTTTTTTATTAATAAGTCGTTTTTGTGCCAGGTCTTATACAAACTTAAACTGAATAGATTGGTCTTACTCATAATTTGTATTGTAAATAAAATAGTCGAATTATACTGGATCTCATACAATGCCCGTCTGTAGTCAATTGTAAATTGAACACACGGTGCGTTCATGCATACATTTATCTTGCACTCATATTCTTTCCAAAGATATAGGGACTGTAATTTCTTAATTTGAAACAGAATTACAACTGTTTCACAACAAATTTTCCCCCACTGCTTCCTAACTAAGTATTATAAGGACATTTCTAGTGACTTTTCTAAATATTGTAATGTTGCTCCAGTTATTGCAGAATACGTGTGAGAGAGCGTCGATGTGTCCAGGTTCGGGACTTTGTTGGGAGGGAGATCCGCATCACGAACGTCGAGAACCTTGAACATTCTCTCGGTCAGGCAGCATCACGAGCGACCCAGAATCTTGCCATCAGGACAGCGCCCACACACTTCCGTGAGGATGAATATGAAATTTGTCTGCCAGAAACTGTTGGCAAGTCACCGGCACTAGTGGGAACATACACAGAGAATGGAATGTCTTCTTACCCGATTTGAAAATTACACTAACCGGACACTCATTTCGGGTCATGATTTTTTGTTTCCAAACATTTGTAATTAAGGATCTGTTTCAAAGGAGGATATATTGCATTGATAACAATACTGCTGGTAAAAGCAATGTCAAGACCACTCTGTGCACAATTAATACAAGCTGGTTACTGATCAGGCAAACCTTTAAAAACATGAGTTGTTTATTGGGATTTTCTTGTCGTAACTTCATATTACGATATCCAACATTTGAAACTTATTATTCCACATACTAGTCTGTACGACTGTAAGTACTACGACCAGTGTGTACACGTGTATGTATACACGTGATATATAGACTGTAAGTACTGCGACCAGTGTGTGTACAGTGTAGACTGTCTGTATACACGTGATATATAGACTGTAAGTACTGCAACCAGTGTGTGTACACTGTAGACTGTCTGTATACACGTGATATATAGACTGTAAGTACTGCGACCAGTGTGTGTACAGTGTAGACTGTCTGTATACACGTGATATATAGACTGTAAGTACTGCGACCAGTGTGTGTACAGTGTATACTGTCTGTATACACGTGATATATAGACTGTAAGTACTGCGACCAGTGTGTGTACACTGTAGACTGTCTGTATACACGTGATATATCGACTGTAAGTACTGCAACCAGTGTGTGTACACTGTAGATTGTCTGTATACACGTGATATATCGACTGTAAGTACTGCAACCAGTGTGTGTACACTGTAGACTGTCTGTATACACGTGATATATCGACTGTAAGTACTGCAACCAGTGTGTGTACACTGTAGATTGTCTGTATACACGTGATATATCGACTGTAAGTAGTGCAATCAGTGTGTTTACACTGTATATTGTCTGTATACACGTGATATATCGACTGTAAGTACTGCAACCAGTGTGTGTACACTGTAGACTGTTGTATACACGTGATACATTGACCGTAAAAACCCATACCTTAAATACAAGTAAGTGATGCCTTAAACAAGTTTTATTTTCTGTAACTTTAGAATTTGCGTTTCTTAAGTCTTATTTCGTGTAACTTAGAATTTGTATTTTATTTATTTGTTCAAATACTGTCAATGTCGCGATATTTCAGCTACATAATAAGTTTTAACAGTGGTTTCAATGGTAGACTCAGTTTAACAGTGATTTTAATTGTATAGTCAGTATTAACAGTGGTCTCACCTGTACAGTCACTTTTGACAATGGTTTCAACGGTGGAGTTAATTTTAACTGCAATTTTAACTTGTAGACTCGGTTTTGACAGTGATTTTAATGTTAGGTTTCAACGGTATACTCAGTTTTCAGTGGTGGGTAGATACAGTGTAAAGTGTAAGTGAAAGGGTCATCCAACCTCATGTGAGGGTCGGTGGAAGGTCATTACATCTATAACGGCTCATAGAGTCTTTTGTGAAGGATGTGGGGGGGTCCAGCGGTAGAGTGTTTTAACAATGGTTTCAAAAATAGAATCAGTTTCAACAGTAATTATTTTACTTGCCCAACATGTTATTGAGGACACATTTATCATCAATATAGTAATTTAGGAACCGTACTAATTAAAACATATGTATTTTAAATACCAATATCTCTAGTATAATGAGTAGATTTACATTGTAGAGACACAAAGAAGCGCTTGGAAAAATTATCTTAATATAACCTACATTAAACTGTCCAAGATCAATTATCTTTGACAAATAACCGTTCAGGAATTGTCGAATTTCTCGTTATGTAATTGATTATGTTGTTAAATCCTTTTTAAATATAAATAAAATGGTATTTATTAAAATACGCTGAATGTTTCACTATTTAGTCATTCATATAACTAATGGTTATACAGTAATACGTAAATACGAATTATTTACGTATGGTGGCCTCAGTTAAACATTCTGATGCAGATTCCAACAGTAAAAAGCTTTTTGCAAGTATTAAACGCTCTATAAATTCTACTCCCCAATAATCAACATAGTATCTTCTCGGTTGGAATATACATATTCAAAATATAGCTTGATTGTAACGAAATGTATCAGGTTAGATTAGAATGATAAAATTATGAAAAATAATGTAATTTCATATTTTCAATGATTATTTTGAATCTTTTCTGATCATTCACTACCACTTCTTTTTTTGTTTCCGTTAATTCACTACCACTAGATAAATATACTATTGCTCTAAAAGCAATTCCCCAGTCAATCATTTTTACGTCCACTGTGGTATTAACTAAGAATATGGTATCGTTAGCTATATCTTATCACGGAGAGTGCATTCGGCGTTAAGTCAATCATTGGATTTACCAGTTCGGGATCAACTTTAGTAGCGACCTAACATAACTTAACCACATATAACTTAACCTAACCTACCGTAATTGTGATAAAAAAGTAGTGGTAGTGAAGTAACGGAAAAATAGTGGTAATGAATTAACGGAAAAGGTCCATTATGTTCAATATTCTGTTAAAAATTTAAATCCTGGTCTTTGGGACAACTCGGCCTCAGATGAATAGATGTTCATTTGAAAACTTTCCTTATTTATTTTGTTATTTCATTACGATAAAGTTAGCAAAGTCCTGTTTAACCTTTATTTCTTATTAGGGGAACCAAAAAGAAAATAATTCAAAAAATCGTACCAACCGTCACTGTGTACGTAATTTATACCAGTGTAAAAATTACTATTCCAACCGTCATTTCACAAATCTTGCACCTATTTCAAAATGTTTTATGCCTAATTACTCGGAACTACTTTGTAATGAGTGGTCACAGACCATATATTCCAATTTGAAAATTTTTAGTTAAAGTAAAAACCCCCTAAAATAGGGGTGGTGTTGTTTATAACTGTAAATTATAAGGCTGGTTTTAATATTTTGACAACGTTTTGAAAGTTAATAATATGTTAAAATAAGTTTTTTAGAAACGCCGAAAATGGGTTTTTATGCACAGTGTCTAATTGGTTAGTGTGATTTCAAAATTTGTTGAACCAAACATCTACATTTTTAATGGGATTTCATTATATTCTCTACAAGGTAAGTTGCAATTTTAAAATGTTGAGTTTGGGTTAGGGGCAACATTCCATTTTTGTAAATATTTTCTTTTTAGTTCTCTTATTGAGTAAAAAGGTCCCCTTAAACAGAACTTTACTATCTTCTTCGCTATTGAAGCAACAAATTTTCAAATGAATTAACCAGTATTTTCCAAATTTTCATAACCAGCCCTGTATAATGAAAACTAAATGTATGCTATATTATCTATAATTTAGGCTTGTTGTGGAGCCTCGCCATTACAGAAGTAGTGTAATCACTCCTCTATACTTGCGTGTGAAAGGTGTACGAGTAATTAATAATAAGTACTGATAAGTTACGTAACACCACGTTCTTACGTAGTATTCCTAACCGTGACGTCACACCGTTCGTGTGTGCTCCGCTTCACAGAGCAAACTTTGTTCTGAGGTGTGTTCTCGTATTTTGTAAAGGGAATTAAGGTTACAAGGCATTGTGGGACGTCGTAACCAAGAGCAACTGTGTATTTTGAGGTTAGAACCTTTTAGTTTTCGTTCATATCATTGAAAGTGGCAGTTTGCAAATAAAAAGTAGCCAAACATTTAACTGTTCAGATTTATTGGGTAAATTTTTGATAAATGATGATATAAGACGTTTTAAAATTGACGTTTATGAAATGTGACAGCTGTAGAGTCGATGTCAACTAAATGTTTTTACCACAGTCGGAGTTATAAGTTGAAATACTATTTGATTCGCTAATAATAAAATAATACTAATATCAATAGTTTGTTTTTTACTGTAAATATTAATAATTCGAGTATAAATTCAAGTTTTATTCAATATTTTTTTTATTTCAATAAGCATTAAATTAACTTATTTTCGTTAGTCATTTTAATTAGACTTCTTGCTAGCCTAGTGGTTAGCATGTCTGCTTCATATGCAGTGGTCACGGGTTCAAATACCGGGAAGTCCACTAAATTTGCCATAGTGGTTTGTACCGTTGTCCCTCAACAACGTTTGAATATCACGTTCAACATGCCACTGGCGTAGAAAGTAAACAAGAAAAAAAATTGACGTACATGTTTTTTGGAAAATTTAAACGCAACTTAGGTTAGATAAAATATTAAAGCCTATTAATGACAAAAGTATTTAAAAATATAACATTCTACGTAATTTAATTATTCATATAGCAACAGACTAGTCAATCCGTGTAGAATCCAGGATTATTAAGTTTTAAGTTCTTGTACTGTATTCTCGTTTTAAAACCTCTAATATCGTATTTATGCCTGCTTAAGATTACGTCAGACGTCCCAAGACTACCGCCAAAAATAAGTATGGTCGGATCGAGCCTCACTATAGATAACTAATGATTTTACGCAAATCTTGGAAGTTTGGAAGAAGTCACTCGCTTCCAAGATAAAACTATTACAATTGAATCTTAATGAACTGCAATAAAAGTTAGGACATAATTTAATTTAGGAATATAATATGTAATATTAAGTGAGACAGACACATAAAATAATTAACTGAAGATTACTAGTGAATAGATTATTCTTAGAATCATTTGTATTACTGTTAACAGCTCAAAAACGTACAGTGACTCAAAAAGCATTCTCCAACGCTTGGACGAGTCTGTATTTGGTTAACTGATGCACCGAAAAATATAACTTTAAATACAGGTAACAAATTTGCATTGCCTCTCCTTCCTGATTCATGTCGTCCTCAGACTCGTCCGTTTACTGAGCCAGACCTTGCCTCCTCCGGCCGTGACATCTGAACTCTTACTGATCCTCATTTAGTATTTACGACCGATATCTTCAAGGTCCTTAACCAGGATTTAACCTACAGACAAGAGTTAGACAATCTCAGTTCCTTCTGACTTAATTTATTGTTTTAAAATATTCTCTGTCGACCTAACTGATTTTTTATTTCTTCATGAGATGTCAGGTAGCTGAGTTCCGGGGGTGTTCTTAAGGTACAATGTTGTTGATAAAGAGCGTGGTGAAGTCGTGGTATATATCAATTGAGATATAAAGTGACCAGAGGATGAGCCTGATTTAGAACTACTCTCTATTTTTGTTGAAAACTTTTATTTTTGTTTTTAAGAGACGGTAAAACGTATCCTGCTCATAATGGTTCCTGTGTGGAGATAATTAAGGAGATGTTGTGATGTGTAACTGCACGTGTAAGGAATGTTCTCATTCTAATACATTTATTTTGTATTCCTACCAACACGTAATATGGTAAAAAATATTCAATTTGTTTTTATTTCTGTTCAATCTTTCATAAGCATTTGATAATCAAAATCATTAGATTAAGTAGTTTTTTATGGCATTGTATTAAACTTATTATTTTAAAATCATAAATTATATGTTTCTTTACTTACGCCCCCAAACAAACAATACTAATTCTCAGAGCATCAATAGTCTTTGATTTCCCAGAGTTACTTGTGATGTATTTAATGGTCCGTGAGAAATTCATTTACCAAGGAGGAAAACTGGATATTGTGTCTAATTAAAAAAATAATTGGTTTAGTTTTTTTTTTTTTTTTTTTTTTTGACGTTAGGGGAACGAGTCTGATTATTATGTGCATTTGGCACACTGATATTTATAAACGATAGTTGTATTATAGTCTAAAAAATGAGAAATGTTGAAAGTTAAATACAATATATGTGAAGAGTACGGGATGAAAATTAACATAAAATAATTATAATAAAGATTATGGAATAGGAAGAGAGAAGGAACCAGTGTGTATTAAACTAAAAAGAAAGCCAAGAGAGCAAGTGTGGCGGAGTGCGAGCAGGTGTATTACAAAACCGTTGTATACTTACAATGTAATCCTCACCCACCCACAAATGAAATACAACGATTGTACGCAATGTAATCCCCACCCCAACAGGCAATACATTGACGAAAACAAACGGCCAATTATATTATATTAGCACACTACCAGCTCCACTCACCAACTTACAACTTTGACAATAACCAAAGTACGACCTTGGTGTATCTCCTTACCCCACACGCAAGGCAATGATGGAAACATTGCCTTTGGTGATTTACTCGCCTTTGAGAGGCCTTCGTTCGCCAAGAACTCTAGCAGAAGCAGCGGTAGAGGCTAGGGCGGAGACTCTTCGAGCTTGGCAGAGCTGGAGGGATGAGAGCATCGCTAATGAGTGGTGTACTCATCGCCTCATCGGTGATCTCGAGGTTCACGGATACTTCACGAAATATCTGCACCGAATGGGGAAGGTCACGTCACCTCAGTGCAAGTTTTGCCCAGAGGACAAGGACGATGTTCATCACTCGTTCTTAGAGTGTAGGGCACTTGTCTCCGCTGTAGGTCCTGTTACGGCAGACACCATAGTGGAGGCAATGATGCAAAGTGAAGAAACATGGAGAACTTTTGTGGCTTACGCCAAAAGAGAGGAAAGATGCCTGACTGACCCCTAGGTGTCCAATGTGAAGAAGTTAAGAGTGACCTCGTTAAGAGCGTAAGACACGCGGCCAGGCATGAAGTCATCAGGGTTCCGGCTTAGATCACAACGGTCCATAGGTTGTTTTAGTAGGTATTCTCTTAATTGGAGATTATTCTTAAGTGCTAGTCCCACACTCAGTGTGTAAAGACATTTCACCTACGTAAAAAAAAGAGAAAAAAAAATGATTACAACCTTGAATTGACACAAACGTTTACAATACTCTCACCCCACACGTACACTATGACAGCCCCAAACTTTTATCTTCTACAAAGCCTATTGATGGCAGTCCCAACTACTTAACAGGGCCCCGTTTATCGGGGGTGTCCTGATTACGACAGTATAATCAATTGGGCTGGACTACTGTCGAGCCCCGTCGTATTAAAACAAGCGACCTGCGTGTTATATTTAGCGCATGTAGGGGTTCCAGCAGCAGAGGGGAATCTTCCCACCTTGGGCTGTCATACTTCACGGGCGTTACTAACTTCCGCCTTCAAGTGTTAAACTTGCGCAATAGTGTTTTGTTAAATAAAACTGTAATGAATTGTACAAGTGATTTAATTGCTAATTATTTAATTATTATTCTTTGTTTCATTGCTGTTATTGATTGTTATTTGAATTCTAAATAATGATTTAATTTAATCATTCTAATCTTGATTCGTTCGTATTAAACAAACTAACCAATAGTCACTGCTGCTAATGACGTAATGGGCGGGGCTTGTTATTGCACCGCCATCACGCAGCCTTCCATCATCCTGGTTACCATGCGACGGTATATTGCCAAGACATTATTTGTACATAATGAGTTTTTTTAAAGAACTCTTGCTATTATACTTTTAAATAATTATACAAAAATAACAAAATTTTCCTTGGAAAAAATAATACGCGAGAAATATTAGGTACGAGAAAGGCAATTGGCCAGAGTTAGAAAACGCCTTACTTCCGCGAAATCGATCATGAAATTGTCAGCCGCAATCCGCAGACATTTACCACAGCTATCATTATATGCTACAATGTTGTTGATACCGCTGGACGACGCCCGGCAGGAGCAGGATCGTGATGTCCTTAATGACTGTTGACGCCTCAATGACTGGGTTTCACTTTCCTTCTGGCCTTGATTCACGGAAAGCATCTCCTATGTCAATCTGAACTAACGGACTCCAAGGAAGTATGAGAAGATCTCTGTGAGGACCAAGTTGAATTCAAGATACTCAGATAAGATACCAAAATGGTGTATAAAGCACCAGATAGATCTTTAGTGATGAAACACATTAAGGATAATCATACCACGTATTGTCCATACGTACCGTACGTTTATACAAATATGGAAACGCTTTCACAACAACTCTATTTTTTTCCATAGATAATTATATAATTAAATTTTTTTAGTAATTGTGTTCCAAAGAGTATAATTTTTGACCAGAATAATTTACTTGAAACCGTTAAATAGCGGATTAATAATATTGTTCAAATTAGTTACTTTGAAATTCAAATTACCACTACCCTGAAAAGGATAAACCTTTCGAAGTCCGGTTTGCGGCAATTAATTTCTATTGAATAGACCTTTCATTTGATACCAACTCGACCTAGCCTTACATTGAAGATTATCGTTCAACTCCTCATGGGTCGTTCCCTGAAAAGACGAAATGTCACCAATGGTGACAAAAAAGTATGTTTTTTGTGAAACCATGTACAAAATTGCACTGTTACAAGTGAAATCATTCAAAAGTTGTGAAAGAGTTTCCATATTTTTTTCCTACCCCTGTGTCGTAAGTATACTAAATATACTGATTATTCAAATATTCTATCTTGTCTTATTTATTTACTAAGAGGCAACAATGAGGGAGCTAAAATGCATATTTTTACGTTATAAACTAATCACGAGCGTATGTCAGTTACTCCAACCCTAGACTGTAAAGAGGTATAATATACTACGCTGTCCTATTATGAATTAAGAATTCTGAAAAAGAACAATAAGACTATCTTATAACTTAGGCTTAAGCGGCCGGTGTAGGCCTAATAACTAGAATCTACATATTCCGGTGACAACCGCGTCAAGATGGTCTATACAAGTTAAGGTCTATCTTGTAAATATTGTAGATAGTACCTTGACGCGGTTGTCACCGGAAAATGTAGATTCTAGTTATAACAAGACTATATTATAGGAAGCTTATAATCGCGGAGACATGTTAAATTATCTCAATCTGTGACAGTACAGTTGGTTGAACCATTTTTATTGGAATATTTTACAATCAGAAGTGCACTTTTATCATTCACAATTTTATGGGGAAACACCCTTTTAGGGAAATCTTATAAGGGTGCAGAGACATGAAACTTATGAGACCAGCGCGACATATAGATTGAGGCTGGTACGTTTTCAAACGGGGAGATATACAATGCCCCCTGCTTTGAAGAGCCTCAGTTACTGTTCATCTAAAAAACATGTCATAGAGATGTTTATATAATGTTATTATGTTTTAGTTTAAAAAGATTATTATTTACTGTATCTGTATGTTGTGACAAGAGTTGTCTTGTAAATCAGAGACTGTATCTTTGAAGAACGCTTGCTAATAAAGACCTTATTTATTTTATTTTATTTATAGCTAGCTGGTAAGCTGGATTGGGCTGAGATCGAAGGTAATACACCGGCTCGGACCAAGTACCTCTGCTACAGTGTTTTTTGAAGTCAAACTCATTACATTCATAGTTTGGTCAATTATTCCTAAGTAGTTAATAGTATCATTAGTTCTAGAAGTTCCAAATCTTTTATGTCCAGTCCGCCAATTATTCGTTAGTGCGCAAGTCTATAACTTGTCAATACATAACCTTGAGTCAGGGAGTCGGATGTTGATATACCTGCAAAAATAACTTACGCAGTTTACTCAAAGGAACATATTTCTATTTATACTTAGAATTCACACAAATTGGTTATTCATTATTTATTTCCAAGACGCCGATCGTCAAGATATGAGCGAAAATGAGTATAATTAATGATAACAAGTACATTTTATTATGGATATTAGATGGCTGCAGTTAAATTATATGTACTATGCAAATATGAGACTTATGTACAAACTATAAATATTTGTTTTCATTACAGATATATTAGTAATTATAGATGAAATCGGTAACATTTATAATATATTGTTTTAATTGTAATGTTTAGAATAAACTTACAATTATATATATCACTATTATTAGAAATTACTAGCAACACTTGATAGTCTTTTCTGTATGTGTAACATATAAATGCAAATAATTGTATGTAACTGCGTATTTTATTTGAATCTCAAACAATAGACGGAGTTCTACTATGGGACGACATGCATACGACGCGACGTTGAGAATCAAAGAGAGATGACCAAGAATGGTTCCTTGAGGTATCCCGCGATTAATCAATTTATTTTTTTGCATTTACTTAGTAATGACTGATGTTCCAATCGACGCATTATTAAAACCATGAATTAGGCAAAGCTTAGATAACATGTTTGTTTTTGAAACGTGATGTATTTAGTTCGATGTCTAGAGTATTTGGTTTAGTAACTTCACGTAAGTTACAAATGCGGGCTTCAGTCAATCTGCTTTTATTCATGTGAAGTTGTTAGATAGTACTGACCAAACAACCTACCCTTACACGTACGGAGGTTAGTTAATTCATGACAACTAATTATATCTGGTTTAAAATTCTTCTGTAATGAAAAGAAAAATTATTTATCCATCGAGGCAAAGTTAAGACCATTAGGTCTTCCTATACACTTATCTCTCTTCCACTCTTTATTTAAATGTTTGCTAACCAATGAAAGCTATGATATGAAATACCACATTTCGTCGGGTTTGTAATCTTGGGTTATTGTATAAACGTTATTAAAAATAATAATAATTTAATAAAGGATACAATAATACTAATAAAACTGAAAACTCAACAACACGAATCAAAGAGATAAAAAGAATATTTAAAACGCAAACAATAACTGAAACTGAAATTATGGAGAGAGAGAGAGAGAGAGAGAGAGAGAGAGAGAGAGAGAGAGAGAGAGAGAGAGAGAGAGAGAGAGAGAGAGAGAGAGAGAGAGAGAGAGAGAGAGAGAGAGAGAGAGAGAGATGAAGAAACTAAATTAATAAATGGTAGTCTACACCAGAGCAAATATTTAACAGCTAAGACAAGAATTGCTAAGGTATTCACAGAGAAGATGAGATTTTTGGGAAAAATAAACACAACTGTAGAAAAACATAAAGAACACCAACTAGAGCCTTCACTTATGGTAAGAGAAAATAGGTCTAATAATGAAGACCGTAACTGATTGTTTAGTACTTAAGTTAATTTGGGCTTTTAATTTAGAAATCAACAATTTGAGAAACCTGATGGTTGAAGTAAACTTATCCTAAAATCAATTTATTCCTGATACTTATCTCTCATAATAAAGATAACAAGTTTTACAAACAACATTCCATTTATAATAACCATGAAATCTGCAGATCCAAAAGGAGGATACATTTGGTTTATTCATGAATAATTCAGCACCTTAAATAAAAAATTTAAGAGAAAAATCTTTGGATGTCCTTTGTGAAGGTTCCTAATCCTTCAAAGGTAAATTATTCTATTCTTTATTGTTGACATCAATCGTTAGGAAAACTCAAAAAACTGGTTTCAGGCTGATTCATATATTATTTATTTAAAATTTAAGCATACATTAAGATGCTAAGAAAAGTTGTACGTAAAGCAGTTATAAATGTTTCTGGTGTTTTGTTACTTAATGCTTATGTTATAAGTTTAAGAAGAGCTTCCACATAACTTACAGTTGTGATTGCTATACAAGACATTCAATTTATAATAATACTCGTAATATAGCTTGTAGTTTTTATGCAAAAATAACAATTATATAGATTAAAATATTACAATCAATTTAATTATTCCAATCGATCAGGGTACATCCCTGCAAGCTTCGCATGCCAACCCCATCACTCGCTGCGCTCGTGACAACTGGCCACGGTAATAGGCCACGATCTTTTACTTTTGACTAAACATTCTAGTAGGCAATCTGCATCAAGTAATATCATAGCATGTAAGTTTTTTTTACAGAAGCTCACTCACAACACTTAGCTTACACTGCAGTATACAGGGTGGTACAAAAATATGGAAACGTTTTCACAACAACGTTTTTCCATATATAATTTGATCGTTTACATTTTTTTTTTTTTTTTGTAATTGTGTTCCACAAAGTATAACTTTTGATCAGCATAATTTACTTAAAACCGTTAATAGCGAAGAAATAATTTTGTTCAAATTAATTACTATGAGTGGAATTAAAATAACTAATTAATTGAGTGGAAATTCAAATGACCGATGCTCTAGAAAGGATAGACCTTTCGAAGTCTGGTTTGTGACAATTAATTTCTCTTGAATGGACCTTTTATTTGATACCAAAATCGACATAGGTTTACTTTGAAGTTTTTAGTTCAACTCCTCGTGGGCCGTACCCCTGAAAAGATGAAATTTCACTAATGGCGTCAAAAAGTATGTTCTTTGTAACCATGATCACACTTTCATCTTTAAGATTTCACTTATACAAGTGAAGTCATAAAAAAATTGTGAAAGCGTTTCCATATTTTTTCCACCCTGTATATTTATAAATACTAACTCAAAATCTTATTACTTACTACTCTTAATTAAATAAATATTTTAACTCCATGATATTACAACTGAAACGTTACATAGAGTAGTAATGTATAAAGGACAAGCAGATGGAGACACAAAGTGGCATGCTTTCGTGTTTACATGTATAGATAAAACTAAACTTCCACCGAATATTCTTATTCTTACATTCTTACATATGAGACGCCGACACAACGTTGTTGGTATTTTAAGGCGAATATGAATGGTTATATGAGTGTAGGATGAGTGTGGATGAGTGTAGTCTGGTTACTAACTGAGTTCAACTGTTCCTCAGAAAGGGCAATTTATTAATAGCCCAACAGCCAGGGCAACTAAGGGACCTACAGCTTTATGTGGAATCTGAACCACGTAGTACTGGTCTGATTTTCAGCTGATTGACAAGCCTGGATACTCAGTTATTTCCCCCACACAACATCCGCACAATGATTACCACCCAACATGGACACCCTAGACTTCTCTAGTAGTGTCCACGCCGATAGCAACCATCAAGCGGACGCCATGTCGGTATTAAGAGAACCGAGCATCCAACTTATCGCCTACAATCTCCCAATCACTTTGTCCCCATGTAGCTGGGTTACAGCACTGCGCCACCAGTGTCGACTTAATAAAAGTAATAAAATCTTACTCCTCCTAACAACATAAAAGCTCTATAACCTCCTGAAACCAAGGTTGCTTAAGACATTTTTGAACTGCCATAACATGTTTTAATCAAGCAAGTTTTAATAAATCGTTTAAAACTCTATTCCTGAGGGGCCGAATGGCTGACCTCAATATTCATACTTCTCTGTTATTAATATTATTCTAACATATTTCCCCCTTCACCCTACGTTAGACTGTATAGCAAATGTAACCTGCTCGCTCAACTGTCAATAAAATTTTTAAAAAAATTATAATAACAATAACCTCCTAAATAATATAAAACATTGTTAAGTTAAAACAGCTGTTAAATGTTGATAATCATCATTATTTACACTTGAACAGCTGTTACTTTTCGACTGATTTAAATCTCTCTCCATGTTATATTTATGAAAGCTTTCAAAATACACTATGTTTCAATGCCTGTTAACATTAGTGTATAATGATATAAATGAACACTAATAATATCCTTAAACAACGTGTAAGTGGTATAGGAAGGCGAGTGAGTGAGCACTGTGGGTGCATGGGTATTATGGTTTATAAGGTTTAAGTTTAATAAAAAAATTAAGCTTTTATTTTAAGCAATATAAGATCGTTATCTTAAAAATAAATAATAATAATAGAATAATAAGGAATAATCATATAATTATCATTATAAAATGTTTTAAAACTCGTACCTGCACTCCTAATAAATTATTTTTTCTCTTCAGTCACAATTATTCACAACCACCCACCAATACAGATACAGTGGTATTAACCCACCCACCCAACCATACACATACAGTGGTATTAACCCACCCACCCAACCATACACATACAGTGGTATTGAACCACCCACCCATCCATACACATACAGTGGTATTAACCCACCCACCCAACCATACACATACAGTGGTATTAAACCACCCACCCATCCATACACATACAGTGGTATTAACCCACCCACCCAACCATACACATACAGTGGTATTGAACCTACCACCCATCCATACACATACAGTGGTATTGAACCAACCACCCATCCATACACATACAGTAGTATTAACCCACCCACCCAACCATACACATACAGTGGTATTAACCCACCCACCCAACCATACACATACAGTGGTATTGAACCACCCACCCATCCATACACATACAGTGGTATTAACCCACCCACCCAACCATACACATACAGTGGTATTGAACCACCCACCCATCCATACACATACAGTGGTATTAACCCACCCACCCAACCATACACATACAGTGGTATTGAACCACCCACCCAACCATACACATACAGTGGTATTAACCCACCCACCCAACCATACACATACAGTGGTATTGAACCACCCACCCATCCATACACATACAGTGGTATTGAACCAACCACCCATCCATACACATACAGTGGTATTAACCCACCCACCCAACCATACACATAGAGTGGTATTAACCCACCCACCCAACCATACACATACAGTGGTATTGAACCACCCACCCATCCATACACATACAGTGGTATTAACCCACCCACCCAACCATACACATACAGTGGTGGTATTGAACCACCCACCCATCCATACACATACAGTGGTATTAACCCACCCACCCATCCATACACATACAGTGGTATTTACCCACCCACTAATCCATACACATACAGTGGTATTAACCCACCCACCCATCCATACACATACAGTGGTATTGACCCACCCACTCATCCATACACATACAGTGGTACTGACTCACCCACTCATCCATACACATACAGTGGTATTGACCCACCTACTCATCCATACACATACAGTGGTATTGACCCACCCACCCATCCATACACATACAGTGTAAGAATGTAAGTGGTATTGACCCACCCACTCATCCATACACATACAGTTGTATTGACCCACCCACTCATCCATACACATACAGTGGTATTGACCCACCCACCCATCCATACACATACAGTGTAAGAATGTAAGTGGTATTGACCCATCCACTCATCCATACACATACAGTGGTATTGACCCACCCACTCATCCATACACATACAGTGGTATTGACCCACCCACTCATCCATACACATACAGTGGTATTGACCCACCCACTCATCCATACACATACAGTGGTATTGACCCACCCACCCATCCATACACATACAGTAGTATTTTGAAAGCTTTCCGTGCCCTTTAGGGTGAAAAAATTTAATAATGGAGACCTTATTGTACAACTACGAATAAGCGCAAAACTAATATCTGTAACCAAGTCTGAACCGTCAATATCTTTCTTACATACAGTAATGTAAATAACTTATTGCCAGGAACGAACCTCATGACCCACGATTTTGTACATATTATTAGTGGTTTTGAAAGCATATTTAGATCATATTTTTGGAAGCTTACATCTAATTTTTATAGCCTCAAATACCTTCATTTTGGAACATATGTAGCCAATACAATTTTACTATCTCAAAAACAAAGGCTTATATAGCCATATTTCAATACACCACACTTGAAAAATGTGAAAGTTTATATTTCATTAACGGCCACAGGATATTTAAACTATTCTAATTGATTTTCAATATTACACTTTTTTTAGAAAACGTTCTTCACAATTTATTCACAATAACTCCTTACATTCCAAACAGTTCCCAACACTGATGTGTGCACTGATACTTTAGTGTCAGTGAATTCCAATAAAACCATCATCTAGAAGAATAAGCCGTCTACATAAATAAAACCGTTCTTCTGCGCATAGAAATGTTCGTGTTTATATAATTGCTCCAAGTTTGATGACAGCATCTTTATTCTTGGACCATGATCTCAGTGTAAGAGAGAGTATACCTTCGGCCAGAAGGAATGAAGGCCGGTGGCTGATCAGAACAATGAGAGAGGCGGAGGAGACCAGAACAATGGCCCCAGTTCAATCGCCCTTACATAACCAAAAAAAAGCGGAACCCTGACCTACAATGAGGAGATGGTATATAAAATTGAGGAAACGATCGATCTGACAAAGGACTGTTCTGTTGTTTGTGGGGCCGAATATTCGGCCACGATCTAGCGGTCAATGACCCCTCCAGCTGCCTCTGTACCGCCTCGACTGACTTTCTCTCTTCAGCGGCCGCGGCGATCCACAAGGCTCTGAATAATTAATTTACGGATATTCTGAGTAGATTATCTTGACAGACATTTCACAGTCTATCAAGGCTTCCGGTAAATGTACATTAAGTCGGTATTTACATAAAGACTAAATCCTTATATCAGCTTATCAAAATACATGTCTCATCCGTAACATCTCATCACAAAATCCACGCAACTTTAATTTCATCATGGGATTGAAACTCCACATATATCCTTGATGAAAGTCACGTCAGCTTTGGGATGGATGCGAATGAAACATGTATCACATCTTTACTGAAAACCACATGTTCATTATCAACAGTGAAACATTCTTCTTACCTTTACTCAAAGACACCACATATTTAACTTCATTAACCCAGCAATACATCTATCGTGCCTTTACTTTAAGTCACCGCAGAGTTTGGTTTGTTAACACAGCAATACAACCATCAAGCCTTTACTCAACGTTACCACAGATTTTAGTTCATTAACCCAGCAATACATCTATCGTGCCTTTACTTTAAGTCACCGCAGAGTTTGGTTTGTTAACACAGCAATACAACCATCAAACCTTTACTCAACGTTACCACAGATTTTAGTTCATTAACCCAGTGATGCATCTATCGTGCCTTTACTTTAAGTCACCGCAGAGTTTGGTTTGTTAACACAGCAATACAACCATCAAACCTTTACTCAACGTTACCACAGATTTTAGTTCATTAACCCAGCAATACATCTATCGTGCCTTTACTTTAAGTCACCGCAGAGTTTGGTTTGTTAACTCAGCAATACAACCATCAAACCTTTACTCAACGTTACCACAGATTTTGGTTCATTAACCCAGCGATGCATCTATCAGATATTTACTCAAAGTCATCTCATATCTGGGTTCACTATAACCAGTTAAATATCTCTAATATCTCTACTCAAAATCATCTTTGATTTGTATTTATTATAATCAGTGAAACATATCTCCTATCTCTACTCAAAGTCATCTCAGATTTGGGTTCATATTAATCAGTGATACATCTCTCCTATCTTTACTCAAAGTCATCACAGCTTGGGGTTCTTTATCCAAGTGACACATATCTCCTATCTCTACTCAAAGTCATCTCAGATTTGGGTTCATTATAACATATATCCTATCTCTACTCAAAGTCACCATACATTTGGGTTCATTAACCCAGTGAAAGATCTTTCATACCTTGACTCAGAGACACCACAGCTCACCACCATGTGGTCCAACGGTGTTTGGGACTACGTGTGAGCCGAGGTCAAGGCAGCAGCTGCTGGGCCCGGCGTGACAAGAAGCACGCGCCAGTGGTCCAGTTCCCGCCCAGGCCTCTACCGGTTTCGCCCAGTATCTGGGTGAACACAACACCGCGGGATGTAGGTGTTTAAGCTCGCCGTGGTTTCCGGCTTCTATCGCATCCGAATCCGGCCTGGGAGGGCCAAATTTTTGTGAAAATCTGCCTTATTGATCCGTTTTTATGCTTTAATAGCGTTCATTTGAACAGTTGACTATGGTAATCTTAAAAAGTTTACTTTCAATTAACATCGAAATAACTTTATACATATAACATATAAATAACGAAATAACTAGACAAAATTAAAGTTAATTGTTAAAGTTTACACATTTTAGACAACAGATTCTGATTTTGACAGATACGCTGACCCCATTATTTGATCAAGGCAAACAACAAGATGTACATGAGCACCTAGAAGATGAATGGGGATGGTAACTGTGGTTATATTACAAGTTGAGAACTTTATTATTGAATACATATTATTTATTATTGTTATATTATTACTATACAATTTATTTATTATTGAAATTGACGTATTAACAGCCCAGTACAGAGGAAAGCGAAAATACCTAAATTTTATCAATGATAAGATGGTTATGAGTGTCAGTTCTACGTTTCCTTCAGCTCCCCCACCCCTTTCCTCCAATTCTGAATCTACCCCATTGTTCCTATGATGATTATGATTACGATAATGATGAAGATGACTACGATGATGGTGATGATTATGCATATAACGACGATGTTTATGATGAATATTACTAAGATGATGGTGATGAAATGATGAAGACAACTACGATGATGATGACAACGATAAACACTACTGTAGGCAAACTCAGTTCCTGAGATCCGGCAGAAACTGACGTCCCCCACAATCGATAAATTTGTGTAATGGTTTTTAGAAAGTGTACGACTTTGTCAGGACCTGTTTGATGAATTTAATGAGGGGAAGTTTAACAAAAAGTGTGTTCAGCTATGTCAGGAATTCAAACAAGAATTGTTTTTGTTCGTTATACGCAGTTGCACCCGGCCATTCAAATGTCTACCTACTTTCGGGCCGAAGGGTCAAACTAGATTCATAATGGATTCCATATATATGTGACTACATCTACATTGAAAACATGAAACTGTTTGGCAATTCTTTACAAGTTTAAGATGTTCTTAGGTTATGTAGATATTTTAAATTCAACAACCCCCCCCCCCCAGTTTTCCTTAGTTACCTTGTCATTCTTGTGGACAAAACCACTAGATAAATGAATGACGTATCGTTGGTTCTGATGTCATGTGTATTATTTTGTTTTAATGCTTAATATATAATATCAGCTGTTATGGACATTTTGCCACTGTATATTTGTCTTGTTTATCGTATTTTGTCATTATTTATCTTTTGTTAGGTTACATTCTTAAAAGTAAGATCACAGTCCAATAACATACAGTTGCGCCACTCCATTAAAAATTGGCGACAAGCTATGCTAGCGCTCCTAGCGGCGTAAGCTGAGTAGCGCGTATTTCTGCACTGTTTACGTCCTCAGCTGTTAAAGTAAGTGTCAAAAAACATTTCTGTAACCTGTCGTGTCAATTTTTCTATTGCTATTATTCCACTTAATTGCAAGATACAATGCAATGCAACGATAATTCCACAGTATAATAACATACAGTGACGACACTTCCATTGCAGCGCTGTGGAGCTAGCACGATGCTTGCGCTCCTAATGACAGGAGCATAAAAGTACACCATATTGAATTGTTTCTTGCAAAGAAGTGGAATAATAACAATAACAGCTGTGGATGTAAACAGTGCAAACAATACATAACTAACTCTAGAGTTATATTACAGGGAGAGTTAGTTATCTGTGGTGCTCCCGCCGCTAGGATTGCTAGAGTCTTGCTTGTCGCCAATCGGAGTGTCGCTACGTTACTGTATGTCATTATACGATTGTAGGCTAGTTGTGCGGCTGGCTACTTGGTGCCCTATCTCCACAGCGCTGCAATGCGCTGGTCGTAACTGTGTGTTCTTAGATAAATAGTGTTCCTTTTGTAACTGGACATTCCTTTTGTAACTGGACATTTTCAGCAGTTAATGTGTTTTATTATATGGCTTAGTAAAATATTTTTTTACAAATGATTTATGTGTTTACAAATGTTTTAGTGCGAAATCGGATAATGGGCGAGCCGGTGGCCGAGCGGTTTAAGGCGTCAGGACTTTGAGTTTGGGTTAGAGATAGCGCTGGTTCGAATCCGGCAAAGACCGGAAGACTTATCAGTAACATTCACCTTCTACTGTACTGGTTCGCCTTCTTTACTCTGTCTGATTAAGTTCCTCGCACAGATCAATAGTCTATGAGGAATGGACAGAGTAACAGAGTAAGGTTAAGAAGGAGATTGGCCTCTCTTTAAGATAGAAAAAAAAAAAAAAAAAAAAAAAAAAAAAAAAAAAACAGCAAATGACAAATATTCAGCTTGTGGATAGTAAATATAAAAATATACTAATCCACAATTGAACGAGTTAAAAGTGAGTGACTTATTGTTTATAAAAATAATAATTAACGTGAATTCAAAATTAACAAACAGAACAAATAATATTTTAGTGTTGTTTTGTTTGTAAACAGATTTTTTAAATTATTTGTTTCCGAACTAGAGTTATAATTAATACAATGTAAGAGGATTCTTTTAAGATCTGTTTCTTCTCTTTAGAAATGGAATTTCGACTAATCTTCTGTTGGTGCACTTCTATCATACAAAATCTGCATTCTCTCAAAACTTCCAAGACAATCGGGCGTTTAGTTTATAAGTCTAATTTTTTTAACAACTTCATTTTAATTTATTGTTAAATAATTCGATTTTTAATCTTATAGGAATAATGGCGTTTTAAAGCAGTTTTTACTCTTTAGGAATTGGATTTAGAAATATCTTTTCTTATTGCACCTTTATGATAGCATTTTTTTTTTAGTTTTGAAGTTTTCATGATGAGTCAGTAAGTGACATTTCACTTATATATATGTTTATATATAAGTTCCTTAAATCTTATAAGAATAACATTTGGAAGAGTTCATTATTATTTTTTGTTTTGTTTTTATTTCCAAAAATGTTTAAAAGATCTGGCTCTGGTAAGTTTTAAAAGCTTATCAACAGGGGCCATTTTAATACATTGTATACAATTCAAATAATACATTTAAATTTTACACAAAAACGGGTAATATTTTGGCATATTCTTAAAATTTCACTGTGCTTACAATAATGTTTTTAATTTAACAATAAATGTTTATTTATCATGAGACCATATTGTAATGGCTGATAGTAAAATAAAAACTTATTGTAACTTTTATCTAGGCAGACCATCAAAATTATATGTTTGTCACTTTAAAATAAGCCAATCGTAAAAATCCCTTTTAAATTTCAAAACACTTTGTTCATCAAAATGTTGTGGCCATTTTTTATAAAGAGTAGGTACTATGAATTCCAATATTCTTTCTCCAAAAACTGAATGTGGCCTTTGTACTCGCTATGTTTCTCTCTTTCTAATAAATCGTTCACCATATCTTGTATTTAGTTCCTTAAATCTATTATTACCTATGTGCTCTACTATTATTCTATATTTGTAAAAAAAATTCGGCGTCATTGTTATTTCCATTATATAAACATTAAACTGTTCTGTTAGTAGTTCTCTTCTAAATAAAATTTAGAATTTAGACAACAATAACGTTAGAATTTAGACAATGTATAACGTTCTAAATAAATAGAATAAAATTTAGTTCTTGGAAAGCGATAAGATAAAGCCAGCGATATCGGATTCCTAGCTAATAAGGAATACCACAGTGGACGTACAAATGATCGGGAAACTGTTTTTAGAGCAAAAGAATATTTATCAAGGTAGTGAATTAACGGAAACAAAAAAGTAGTGGAAGTGAATTAAAGGAAAAGATCCAAAAATTTTAAATAAAGTTATATTAATTTCATGGCAAATTTTATAAATTTACAAACTAAATACACACCATGATACTGAAGATATGGAGTTGATAAATAACAGGGCAATTTTTCAACTATTTGGAAGAATACAAAACTATATAAACCCATACAAACTCAAACATACAATACCCATATATGATTCCGGCTATAACAATGTATTAGCAGATCTAAGATAAATGATGTTGAGGGCACCAGGGGATCTATAGCAGACACTATTAGCGCAGAGCTGTAGTCCACGTTAATAGAAGCTAATTATGTATTTATTTCAGCTAATCACCACTGGGTCATTGAAATTTTAAAACATTTTGTGTGCACATAATATTGAGTGTTTAATTCATGTATATGTTAAAAAAATTAAGCATATGAGAGGAAAAAATATATTTATGTTTTTATTTATTTATGTATGCAATACAATTTTAAAAATTGTCTACTGCAATAAAAAGTAGATTCATTTATTTATTTCTTCATGAGATCAATAAAATACGTCATAGGTTGAACCACCGTTCTGCTCGGCAAATCTCACATGGGTACATGCAGTCTGTTTAGACAAGTTGCAACGGAAACAACACACATATCTACACGTTCCAAGTCACTGTTCTACAGGTATTATCAATTATTACCAATGATTATCTTCTAATCCTGTCGATATGGAAACGAGCTCTGTTGAACGTCAACAGGACGAACAGTGACCTGGCCTGACCTCAACTCTATCTGGGTTAATTATTATGCACAACATGTCACCGAGATCCTCGTGATGGTTCGATACACCTGAGGATGGCTCAGCGAAGCGTGAACTGAATTATACCGTAACACTATTATCTAATGAAGAATCACGTGAAATATACTATCTGGAGGCAGATAACTGCAGTCTTGTTAATAATTAGATGAAAAATCTCAACTTTTCGTAAAAAAAAACTTTAACATTAACTATTTGGCACAAGTACCGTACTACTGTAATCATGCCACTTGTAAAAAAGATGTTTAGATGCTACAAGGGCTTTAAGCTTTCTCCACGTTGTGAGTTGGTTGAATAAATAATATTAAGAATTTAAAATAAAAATATTATAATGTTGCTGGTTTAGAGTGAATTATGTGTAAGATAAATCATTAAACAAAACAAATATAAACAAACCGCCACCATCATCGTAATATTAATAACAATCGTCATCATCATCATGATCACTGTCATCATCTTTGTCGTAGTCATCATCACCATCGTTATTAACACCACAATCAATCGTCATAACAATCGTCGTCATCATCATAATGATCACTGTCATCATCTTCGTCGTAGTAATCATCGCAATTGTCATATCATCATCATCATCATCATAATCGTCATTTCATAACCATTACACCGTCGTCATCAATTACGTTGATATCATCATTGTAATTGGCACTAATAAATCAGTCTGGTGGGGTCGTACTGTGGTGTAAGTAAGAGACCATTACAGACATCAGTTAACGGTCGTACGGAATGGCGGCCACTGGTCAGTCTCCGTGTTGTGAGTGTACTAAGGCTCAAGCTTCTCAATACAACCAAACACTTATTCACCACGACAATTGGATTCCTCGACTGGCATTACGGGGGCCGTTCAAAAACTACCAAGTAACCGCTGGTAGGTCGACAACTCTTACCGTCAGCTGTTCTATATCAACTGTACGGTTCGTTATAATAGTCATAGTGAAAACTGAATGGGTTATTAAAGGCCCAAACTAGTGGCTCCATCAATTAATATTATGAGGTTTTAATTTAAAATCGTCAAGAATCACCTTTAAAGTTTCCCTTATTTATCTGTAAAAATAATAAATTTTTTACACAAAAATTAACTAATGGTCCACCGTATACATAGGTCAAATTAACTTATGGTCCACCGTACTGGTGGCGCAGTGCTGTAACCCAGTAACATGGGGACAAAGTGTTTGGGAGATGGTAGGCGATAGGTTGGATGCTATCGGCGTGGACACTACTAGAGAAGTCTGGGATGTCCATGTTGGGTGGTAATCATTGTGCGGGTGTTGTGTGGGGGAGATAACTGAGTATCAGGCTTATCAATTAGCTGAAAATCAGACCAGCACTACGTGGTTCGGATTCCACGTAAAGCTGTAGGTCCCTTAGTAGCCCTGGCTGTTGGGCTATTAATAAATTGCCCTTTCTGAGGTACAGTTGAACTCAGATAGTAACCAGACTACACCCATCCACACTCATCCTACATTCATATAACCACTCATATTCGCCTTAAAATACCAACAACGTTGGGTCGGCGTCTCATATGTAAGAATGTAAGAATATACATAGGTCACTTATGGTCCACCATATACATAGGTCAAATTAACTTATGGTCCACCGTATACATAGGTCAAATTAACTTATGGTCCACCATATACATAGGTCAAAATAATTATGGTCCACCGTACACATAGATCAAATTAACTTATGGTCCACCGTATACATGGGTCAAATTAACTTATGGTCCACCGTATACATAGGTAAAATTAACTTATGGTCCACCGTATACATGGGTCAAATTAACTTATGGTCCACCGTATACATAGGTCAAATTAACTTATGGTCCACCGTATACATAGGTCAAATTAACTTATGGTCCACCGTATACATAGGTCAAATTAACTTATGATCCACCGTATACATAGGTCAAATTAACTTATGGTCCACCATATACATAGTTCAAATTAACTTATGGTCCACCGCATACATAGGTCAAATTAACTTATGGTTCACCATATATATAGGTCAAATTAACTTATGGTCCACCATATACATAGGTCAAATTAACTTATGGTCCACCATATACATAGGTCAAATTAACTTATGGTCCACCATATACATAGGTCAAATTAACTTATGGTCCACCGAATACATAGGTCAAATTAACTTATGGTCCACCGTATATATAGGTCAAATTAACTTATGGTTCACCATATACATAGGTCAAATTAACTTATGGTCCACCATATACATAGGTCAAATTAACTTATGGTCCACCATATACATAGGTCAAATTAACTTATGGTCCACCATATACATAGGTCAAATTAACTTATGGTCCACCATATACATAGGTCAAATTAACTTATGGTCCACCGAATACATAGGTCAAATTAACTTATGGTCCACCGTATACATAGGTCAAATTAACTTATGGTTCACCATATACATAGGTCAAATTAACTTATGGTCCACCATATACATAGGTCAAATTAACTTATGGTCCACCATATACATAGGTCAAATTAACTTATGGTCCACCGTATACATAGGTCAAATTAACTTATGGTGCACCGTATACATAGGTCAAATTAACTTATGGTCCACCATATACATAGGTAAAATTAACTTATGGTTCACCATATACATAGGTCAAATTACTTATGGTCCACCGTATACATAGGTCAAATTAACTTATGGTCCACCGAATACATAGGTCAAATTAACTTATGGTCCACCGTATACATAGGTCAAATTAACTTATGGTTCACCATATACATAGGTCAAATTAACTTATGGTCCACCATATACATAGGTCAAATTAACTTATGGTCCACCATATACATAGGTCAAATTAACTTATGGTCCACCGTATACATAGGTCAAATTAACTTATGGTGCACCGTATACATAGGTAAAATTAACTTATGGTTCACCATATACATAGGTAAAATTAACTTATGGTTCACCATATACATAGGTCAAATTACTTATGGTCCACCGTATACATAGGTCAAATTAACTTATGGTCCACCATATACATAGGTCAAATTAACTTATGGTCCACCGAATACATAGGTCAAATTAACTTATGGTCCACCGTATACATAGGTCAAATTAACTTATGGTTCACCATATACATAGGTCAAATTAACTTATGGTCCACCATATACATAGGTAAAATTAACTTATGGTCCACCATATACATAGGTCAAATTAACTTATGGTCCACCGTATACATAGGTCAAATTAACTTATGGTGCACCGTATACATAGGTCAAATTAACTTATGGTCCACCATATACATAGGTCAAATTAGTTATGGTCCACCGTATACATAGGTCAAATTAACTTATGGTCCACCATATAAATAGGTCAAAATAGTTATGGTCCACCGTATACATAGGTCAAATTAACTTATGGTGCACCGTATACATAGGTCAAATTAACTTATGGTCCACCGTATACATAGGTCAAATTAACTTATGGTGCACCGTATACATAGGTCAAATTAACTTATGGTCCACCATATACATAGGTAAAATTAACTTATGGTTCACCATATACATAGGTCAAATTACTTATGGTCCACCGTATACATAGGTCAAATTAACTTATGGTCCACCATATACATAGGTAAAATTAACTTATGGTTCACCATATACATAGGTCAAATTACTTATGGTCCACCGTATACATAGGTCAAATTAACTTATGGTCCACCATATACATAGGTAAAATTAACTTATGGTTCACCATATACATAGGTCAAATTACTTATGGTCCACCGTATACATAGGTCAAATTACTTATGGTTCACCATATACATAGGTAAAATTAACTTATGGTTCACCGTATACATAGGTCAAATTAACTTATGGTCCACCATATACATAGGTCAAATTAACTTATGGTCCACCATATACATAGGTCAAATTAACTTATGGTCCACCGTATACATAGGTCAAATTAACTTATGGTGCACCGTATACATAGGTCAAATTAACTTATGGTCCACCATATACATAGGTAAAATTAACTTATGGTTCACCATATACATAGGTCAAATTACTTATGGTCCACCGTATACATAGGTCAAATTAACTTATGGTCCACCATATACATAGGTAAAATTAACTTATGGTTCACCATATACATAGGTAAAATTAACTTATGGTTCACCATATACATAGGTCAAATTACTTATGGTCCACCGTATACATAGGTCAAATTACTTATGGTTCACCATATACATAGGTAAAATTAACTTATGGTTCACCGTATACATAGGTCAAATTAACTTATGGTCCACCGTATACATAGGTAAAATTAACTTATGGTTCACCATATACATAGGTAAAATTAACTTATGGTCCACCGTATACATAGGTCAAATTAACTTATGGTGCACCGTATACATAGGTCAAATTAACTTATGGTCCACCATATACATAGGTAAAATTAACTTATGGTTCACCATATACATAGGTCAAATTACTTATGGTCCACCGTATACATAGGTCAAATTAACTTATGGTCCACCATATACATAGGTAAAATTAACTTATGGTTCACCATATACATAGGTCAAATTACTTATGGTTCCACCGTATACATAGGTCAAATTAACTTATGGTCCACCATATACATAGGTAAAATTAACTTATGGTTCACCATATACATAGGTCAAATTACTTATGGTTCCACCGTATACATAGGTCAAATTACTTATGGTTCACCATATACATAGGTAAAATTAACTTATGGTTCACCGATATACATAGGTCAAATTAACTTATGGTCACCATATACATAGGTAAAATTAACTTATGGTTCACCATATACATAGGTAAAATTAACTTATGGTTCACCGTATACATAGGTAAAATTAACTTATGGTTCACCGTATACATATGTCAAATTAACTTATGGTCCACCGTATACATAGGTAAAATTAACTTATGGTTCACCATATACATAGGTAAAATTAACTTATGGTTCACCGTATACATAGGTAAAATTAACTTATGGTTCACCATATACATAGGTCAAATTACTTATGGTTCACCATATACATAGGTAAAATTAACTTATGGTTCACCATATACATAGGTAAAATTAACTTATGGTTCACCATATACATAGGTAAAATTAACTTATGGTTCACCAGTATACATAGGTCAAATTAACTTATGGTTCACCATATACATAGGTAAAATTAACTTATGGTCCACCATATACATAGGTAAAATTAACTTATGGTTCACCATATACATAGGTAAAATTAACTTATGGTTCACCAGTATACATAGGTAAAATTAACTTATGGTTCACCATATACATAGGTAAAATTACTTATGGTTCACCATATACATAGGTAAAATTAACTTATGGTTCACCATATACATAGGTAAAATTAACTTATGGTTCACCATATACATAGGTAAAATTAACTTATGGTTCACCATATACATAGGTAAAATTACTTATGGTTCACCATATACATAGGTAAAATTAACTTATGGTTCACCATATACATAGGTAAAATTAACTTATGGTTCACCATATACATAGGTAAAATTAACTTATGGTTCACCATATACATAGGTAAAATTAACTTATGGTTCACCATATACATAGGTAAAATTAACTTATGGTTCACCATATACATAGGTAAAATTACTTATGGTTCACCATATACATAGGTAAAATTAACTTATGGTTCACCATATACATAGGTAAAATTACTTATGGTTCACCATATACATAGGTAAAATTAACTTATGGTTCACCATATACATAGGTAAAATTAACTTATGGTTCACCATATACATAGGTAAAATTAACTTATGGTTCACCATATACATAGGTAAAATTAACTTATGGTTCACCATATACATAGGTAAAATTACTTATGGTTCACCATATACATAGGTAAAATTAACTTATGGTTCACCATATACATAGGTAAAATTAACTTATGGTTCACCATATACATAGGTAAAATTAACTTATGGTTCACCATATACATAGGTAAAATTACTTATGGTTCACCATATACATAGGTAAAATTAACTTATGGTTCACCATATACATAGGTCAAATTAACTTATGGTTCACCATATACATAGGTCAAATTAACTTATGGTTCACCATATACATAGGTCAAATTAACTTATGGTTCACCATATACATAGGTCAAATTAACTTATGGTTCACCATATACATAGGTAAAATTAACTTATGGTTCACCATATACATAGGTAAAATTACTTATGGTTCACCATATACATAGGTAAAATTAACTTATGGTTCACCATATACATAGGTAAAATTAACTTATGGTTCACCATATACATAGGTAAAATTAACTTATGGTTCACCATATACATAGGTAAAATTAACTTATGGTTCACCATATACATAGGTAAAATTAACTTATGGTTCACCATATACATAGGTAAAATTAACTTATGGTTCACCATATACATAGGTAAAATTAACTTATGGTTCACCATATACATAGGTAAAATTAACTTATGGTTCACCATATACATAGGTAAAATTAACTTATGGTTCACCATATACATAGGTAAAATTAACTTATGGTTCACCATATACATAGGTAAAATTAACTTATGGTTCACCATATACATAGGTAAAATTAACTTATGGTTCACCATATACATAGGTAAAATTAACTTATGGTTCACCATATACATAGGTAAAATTAACTTATGGTTCACCATATACATAGGTAAAATTAACTTATGGTTCACCATATACATAGGTAAAATTAACTTATGGTTCACCATATACATAGGTAAAATTAACTTATGGTTCACCATATACATAGGTCAAATTAACTTATGGTTCACCATATACATAGGTCAAATTAACTTATGGTTCACCATATACATAGGTAAAATTAACTTATGGTTCACCATATACATAGGTAAAATTAACTTATGGTCCACCGTATACATAGGTAAAATTAACTTATGGTTCACCATATACATAGGTAAAATTAACTTATGGTTCACCGTATACATAGGTAAAATTAACTTATGGTTCACCATATACATAGGTCAAATTACTTATGGTTCACCATATACATAGGTAAAATTAACTTATGGTTCACCATATACATAGGTAAAATTAACTTATGGTTCACCATATACATAGGTAAAATTAACTTATGGTTCACCATATACATAGGTCAAATTAACTTATGGTTCACCATATACATAGGTCAAATTAACTTATGGTTCACCATATACATAGGTCAAATTAACTTATGGTTCACCATATACATAGGTAAAATTAACTTATGGTTCACCATATACATAGGTCAAATTAACTTATGGTTCACCATATACATAGGTAAAATTAACTTATGGTTCACCATATACATAGGTAAAATTAACTTATGGTTCACCATATACATAGGTAAAATTAACTTATGGTTCACCATATACATAGGTAAAATTAACTTATGGTTCACCATATACATAGGTAAAATTAACTTATGGTTCACCATATACATAGGTCAAATTAACTTATGGTTCACCATATACATAGGTAAAATTACTTATGGTTCACCATATACATAGGTAAAATTAACTTATGGTTCACCATATACATAGGTAAAATTAACTTATGGTTCACCATATACATAGGTAAAATTAACTTATGGTTCACCATATACATAGGTAAAATTAACTTATGGTTCACCATATACATAGGTAAAATTAACTTATGGTTCACCATATACATAGGTAAAATTAACTTATGGTTCACCATATACATAGGTAAAATTAACTTATGGTTCACCATATACATAGGTAAAATTAACTTATGGTTCACCATATACATAGGTAAAATTACTTATGGTTCACCATATACATAGGTAAAATTAACTTATGGTTCACCATATACATAGGTAAAATTACTTATGGTTCACCATATACATAGGTAAAATTAACTTATGGTTCACCATATACATAGGTAAAATTAACTTATGGTTCACCATATACATAGGTAAAATTACTTATGGTTCACCATATACATAGGTAAAATTAACTTATGGTTCACCATATACATAGGTAAAATTAACTTATGGTTCACCATATACATAGGTAAAATTACTTATGGTTCACCATATACATAGGTAAAATTAACTTATGGTTCACCATATACATAGGTAAAATTAACTTATGGTTCACCATATACATAGGTAAAATTAACTTATGGTTCACCATATACATAGGTAAAATTAACTTATGGTTCACCATATACATAGGTAAAATTACTTATGGTTCACCATATACATAGGTAAAATTAACTTATGGTTCACCATATACATAGGTAAAATTAACTTATGGTTCACCATATACATAGGTAAAATTACTTATGGTTCACCATATACATAGGTAAAATTAACTTATGGTTCACCATATACATAGGTAAAATCAACTTATGGTTCACCATATACATAGGTAAAATTAACTTATGGTTCACCATATACATAGGTCAAATTAACTTATGGTTCACCATATACATAGGTAAAATTAACTTATGGTTCACCATATACATAGGTAAAATTAACTTATGGTTCACCATATACATAGGTAAAATTAACTTATGGTTCACCATATACATAGGTAAAATTAACTTATGGTTCACCATATACATAGGTAAAATTAACTTATGGTTCACCATATACATAGGTAAAATTAACTTATGGTTCACCATATACATAGGTAAAATTAACTTATGGTTCACCATATACATAGGTAAAATTAACTTATGGTTCACCATATACATAGGTAAAATTAACTTATGGTTCACCATATACATAGGTAAAATTAACTTATGGTTCACCATATACATAGGTAAAATTAACTTATGGTTCACCATATACATAGGTCAAATTAACTTATGGTTCACCATATACATAGGTCAAATTAACTTATGGTTCACCATATACATAGGTCAAATTAACTTATGGTTCACCATATACATAGGTAAAATTAACTTATGGTTCACCATATACATAGGTCAAATTAACTTATGGTTCACCATATACATAGGTAAAATTAACTTATGGTTCACCATATACATAGGTAAAATTAACTTATGGTTCACCATATACATAGGTAAAATTAACTTATGGTTCACCATATACATAGGTAAAATTAACTTATGGTTCACCATATACATAGGTAAAATTAACTTATGGTTCACCATATACATAGGTAAAATTAACTTATGGTTCACCATATACATAGGTAAAATTAACTTATGGTTCACCATATACATAGGTAAAATTAACTTATGGTTCACCATATACATAGGTAAAATTAACTTATGGTTCACCATATACATAGGTAAAATTAACTTATGGTTCACCATATACATAGGTAAAATTAACTTATGGTTCACCATATACATAGGTAAAATTAACTTATGGTTCACCATATACATAGGTAAAATTAACTTATGGTTCACCATATACATAGGTAAAATTAACTTATGGTTCACCATATACATAGGTAAAATTAACTTATGGTTCACCATATACATAGGTAAAATTACTTATGGTTCACCATATACATAGGTAAAATTAACTTATGGTTCACCATATACATAGGTAAAATTAACTTATGGTTCACCATATACATAGGTAAAATTACTTATGGTTCACCATATACATAGGTAAAATTAACTTATGGTTCACCATATACATAGGTAAAATTACTTATGGTTCACCATATACATAGGTAAAATTAACTTATGGTTCACCATATACATAGGTAAAATTACTTATGGTTCACCATATACATAGGTAAAATTACTTATGGTTCACCATATACATAGGTAAAATTAACTTATGGTTCACCATATACATAGGTAAAATTAACTTATGGTTCACCATATACATAGGTAAAATTAACTTATGGTTCACCATATACATAGGTAAAATTAACTTATGGTTCACCATATACATAGGTAAAATTAACTTATGGTTCACCATATACATAGGTAAAATTAACTTATGGTTCACCATATACATAGGTAAAATTAACTTATGGTTCACCATATACATAGGTAAAATTAACTTATGGTTCACCATATACATAGGTAAAATTAACTTATGGTTCACCATATACATAGGTAAAATTAACTTATGGTTCACCATATACATAGGTAAAATTAACTTATGGTTCACCATATACATAGGTAAAATTACTTATGGTTCACCATATACATAGGTAAAATTACTTATGGTTCACCATATACATAGGTAAAATTAACTTATGGTTCACCATATACATAGGTAAAATTACTTATGGTTCACCATATACATAGGTAAAATTAACTTATGGTTCACCATATACATAGGTAAAATTAACTTATGGTTCACCATATACATAGGTAAAATTACTTATGGTTCACCATATACATAGGTAAAATTAACTTATGGTTCACCATATACATAGGTAAAATTAACTTATGGTTCACCATATACATAGGTAAAATTACTTATGGTTCACCATATACATAGGTAAAATTAACTTATGGTTCACCATATACATAGGTAAAATTAACTTATGGTTCACCATATACATAGGTAAAATTTAAAATTACTAATGGTTCACCATATACATAGGTAAAATTAACTTATGGTTCACCATATACATAGGTAAAATTACTTATGGTTCACCATATACATAGGTAAAATTAACTTATGGTTCACCATATACATAGGTAAAATTACTTATGGTTCACCATATACATAGGTAAAATTACTTATGGTTCACCATATACATAGGTAAAATTAACTTATGGTTCACCATATACATAGGTAAAATTAACTTATGGTTCACCATATACATAGGTAAAATTAACTTATGGTTCACCGTATACATAGGTCAAATTAACTTATGGTTCACCATATACATAGGTAAAATTAACTTATGGTCCACCGTATACATAGGTAAAATTACTATTCACACACACTTTACGATCACTATTACCGAGAAATCTTCAAAATAGAAAGCAATGTTTTTTGCGTTTTTCGTAAAGTGAAAAGTTCCTTCTGCCTTGGGCTATTAAATGATATTCTTGATGATGACCACTATGCAAGCGGAGTTTTTTAATGATGAGATTTTATACGATCTTTTAAAGCTAAATGGCAAAATTTGACAACTCTTTGCAGATAAAATTGTTTTTTAGCTAACTATTGCTTAGAACTAGATTGATGTTACTTAAAATTCATTTTGTAGCCCCTGAACTGTTGTAAATAGACTAAAATAGGTTACTTGATTAAAATTTAATGCAACTTATTACATAATACCTTAAAAGCATTGTTCAGTATTATAATCTCCTGAGATGCGTAATATAAACATCACATGTATTATTGTAATACACGTATGTTGTGTGTTTATAATGTAAGTGACTGCATGCTTTTTACAGTTTACACATCATGATTTTAAGGACAACAAGAGAAACTTAACACAATAATTCTATGGCTACTGTAATTTATTTTGAAACAAATGGCTACATGTATACCTGAACCTTTCTTGTTTAGAACATAAAGACTGGCTGCAAACATTTATTTCTGTAGTTTTACAGAAGGTTGGACAATATGTGACGGCCAAGTGAATCGACATATACTTTTACAATTTTACATTTACGTATGCAAACATTCCTTAAGAGTGTGACGAACCTTTGTTTGTTTCATCCCACAGAGAAGAAGGAAATAGAGGTCGCATTTAATAGTGCGCTAAACGTGTGGAGTTAGTGTGTCGAGTAGTTAGTTCTCCATTTTGAGAGGCATATGATAGGGCTAGCACCTCGTCAGTCTCTCCCTTATTACACCCAAATCCTCAAGGATAAACGTAGTAATTAATACTACAGAAGTATAAAGATGTACTTTAGATATAATCTGTCTATAACTGCCTCTGAGGTGTTCGCTCCGGCCACAAGATAGCGACTTCTTGATTCTTTTTCTATTGTTTATTCTTAAGGTACACCTTGGCAATTTCTTAACTAAAAACTCTCAGCCGTAAAAGCAAAACACGTCACATCAAACAATTATCACCTGCATTGCTAAAAGTGAGCTCTTAGTATGTGATCAATGACACAGTTTATTCCTAAATTAAACTATAATTGGAAGTTATTACTATCTCTGTGCGTGTATGGTGTATGGGTGGGTCACTACCACTGTGCGTGTATGGTTGGGGTAGTGGGTCAATACCACTGTACGTGTATGGTGGGTCACTACCTCTGTACGTGTATGGTTGGGGTGGTGGGTCACTACCTCTGTACGAGTATGGTTGGGTGAGTGGGTCACAACCTCTGTACGAGTATGGTTGGGAGGTTATATTTCCTCGACTGAAAATTCCCAACCTAAAAACAAAAACGTCTAATTAAATAATTGGATTGATTAAAAACAACATTGTACGTGTGTGATAACCCTTTTCGCTTTATCCTTAAACTAAAACGTAACCTTTACTCAATAAAGGACTGCTTTTTGCTCCAATCACATTTATAGCCCTTTAGTCACCCCCTTCAATAAATTGAACACAAAGGGATTCTATTTTTCAATTGTACATTAGTAATTTATAGGATAGAAAAGGATTGTTGACAATCTCCATCATTTCATAATGAAACCCTAAAGATGATTTCCTTTAGTATAGCCCTATGTTTTTCACGTAATGTTTTTTAATTCATTGTTTGAAGATAATGTGAGCCGAACCAAGTGAAAACGTCTAGTGGGTTTCTTCACGAAATGACGAAACATATCAAATAGTCATTTTATAATTTTAATAATAAGACTAATTAACATTCCCCAATACCTTGTTATGGGTGTTTCTGGCTCCATTTAATACGAGAAAGTCGATGCCAAAACTCGGCTGTTTGCTGTAAATGACCGACCGAACCCAACCATCCATCCAACCACTCTCGCCGCCGTCGGAATGTACCATTCATTATAGTTCTAATGGATATTGTATGTTGGTATGTCTCAAGGTCCTTTAGAACCACGCTCGTTTTCAATTAATTTTTTACAAACTAATATAAGGCTATTTTTGTCCTAGTCTAAGATCAACCTAGTTCACTTCCTAGTCCAGTTCAATCTAGTTGTTGACATGGTTCAACTGCTACAGATATAGTAGTAGGGTATGGCTAGGAATAGCAACGATATATCGGGAATATCGATAAATTTATTTCGATATATTAGTATCTATATTTTCTCTCGATAATATTGGTCATAACGATATTTTTGTCCGATATATGATATTACTGAATTTTGACGTTATTTTCTCTCGTCAAAATCATTACGATTCGAAAAAAACACATTCAAATTACCTCTTATGGGTAAAAAAACATGCATTAAAATAATACAGTAATTTAATTTCGTTTTTTTACGTGAGGTTAAGTGGACAATTTATTTCCAAGCTTTTAATTGGTTTACCTGACAAGTATTGGAAGTAGGTTTAGTTTATTATTGTGTTTAATTTTTAGCGTTTATAAGAAGATTAATGGCTTTTTAAATGTGAACAAAAGCCGTTAATAAAGAACTTGCTTTAATGGTGTACATAGTAAAACGTAGCTACTGTACTAATGTCAATTAAGTTACCAGTCTCAGACCGAGGCTGAGAACTGAGGTGTCACAAACACAGTGAGTGAAGGGGTTGCCACGCGAAGCGTTCAGGAGTGTCCACTAACACCTTATTAAATATTCACTCTGTATGACGTGCATCCTTAATTTCACTCCATTAGCATTATTTCCTTAATGAACTAAATTAAAAAATGAGGTGGTATTCAAATAGGAAAATTTGCATTTCATTCATTTAAATATGTGAAATGAGTCACCCTTTTCCTTTTGAGGTAATGGGATGACGTTGAGGAAGCCTTAATAGACCACAATACGCGGTTTTTCGCACGGGCCGCGAATTCGGATGCCGCAGGGGTCCTGTTTTGTGCCATTCTTTTTCCAGTCTGAATAGCACGCGTTTGTCCGGGTCAAATAACCGTAATTACACAGAATCCAAGCAACTGTGGCATCGATGACCTCAATGTGTCCACAATATGTGAGTCTCCAATAATAATTACCAGGCAAAGTAATACGTGTGTTTCAACGGAAGATGTTGTTATCTTCGAATTAGCTTATTTAATTAATGTACGTGTTTCGTCAGGATACTATATTCATTAATTGCAGTTACTTTACGATTTAAAGCTTACATTATACCAACATGGAGACCGCTTAATGGTTAGCTTTGACGTGGACAATCTTGAGAAATCTGGAGCGTCCTAGGAATCTGGTGTTGTTTAGGTAAGACATTTGAGTATCACACTTGTCAGACCAATAGACCTACTACGTGGTTAGGATTCTACGCTAAACTGAGGATACGTTAGTTAGCCTGAGTATTAGCTATGAATAAGTGGTCCTATTTAAAGAACAGTCAACCTTAATTAATAGTAAGGACTACACTCGATCGTCTACAGTCCATCATACTCATTCGCAACCCATATCTTAACATCTTGACCTTTGTAATTTAAAGCTGATAAGTGCCATAGTTTCATGATCTGTCACCATTGGGTCTGCGATCAGATGGATCGAGTTTACTTCGTAACTTTAAAATATCGAAAAACTCAAAGAAAATCAACAAACAACCGAATAGTTCCCAAAAATTCCTTTATGTTAACATGAAAAAAGTGTACTCGACTGCATAGTAAACTCAAACTGTACCCACTTTAATAAAAATGTTTAGTTTCTAGTGGTTAAAGAATATCACAGTGGACGTAAAAATGATTGGGAAACAGTTTTTAGAACAATTAATAAATTACCAAATCATATACGAATTCTAAAAGATCACCATGAAATATTTCTTGACCTGAATCTTTTTTTAAAGATTTTTAATAAAATAAACCTGAGCATACTATTTTTCTATTAGTTTTTATAAATGAATAGTTTTATTATTGACAGGCCAATAATAATTATATAAATAGAGTAGCTGAACAACATTTTCCATTCTTTTGTGAATCTCTCTGGTCTGAATAAGGTAAACTGGTTTATCGAAATCAATCACCATAGTATTTGTGCAATTTGTACTTATTTGTAGTATATTTGTGCATTTTATGCCTGAATTGTAATATATATGCGCATTTTGTACTTGTATGTATATATGCATTTGTGCACATGTATATGTGCATTATTTTGTGCATTGTTTGTATATGTGTATTTTTGTGCTTATTTTGTAATATATTTGTCTTGTGTGACGTTCACTTGTGCTGTTATATATATATTGTAGTTTATTGATATTATTATCTATCTAATACCTATTTTAAGTGAAGACAACAAAGATTATTAATTTTTATAGTTAATAACGATTATAGTTTAATCGTTATTAATAGTTTTAATTTGTTTCAGGATCTGTCTGTGAGTGACAGGAGTTCCCTTCCCACGATGGACGGATAGGACTAGACTACTGTATGTATAGACCAGTCGCGGTGGCTTTCTCGCCGACGTACTTTGGCTATGGACTTTCGCCGTCCAGCCACTACTTTCCCTGGACAGGACCGGCCAGGATGTGGGTCATCCTTGCTGTTATTTCCCGCACGCACGCACGCACGCGCACACACACACACACACACACACACACACACACACACACACACACACACACGCACGCACACACGCACGAACGCACGCACGCATGCACACACGCACGCACGCACGCACACACGTGCACACGCGCGCGCGCGCGCGCGCGCACACACACACACACACACACACACACACACACACACACACACACACACACACACACACACACACACACACACACACACTCCACCACTACTAATTACTGCACACTCTTTGTAATCAGTTAATTAAACAAACAAGGAACTGGCATTTTTCAACTCTATGTTTTCGTATCAATAAATAGGTTTAACAATATTTAAATGGTTAATTAACTTTATTTCTCTTACTTGTAAAATGATAATACATATCTGAAAAACACCAACGATTAACACCTAAAATCATACACAAATGTTTATTGATACAAACACTTAAATTTTATAAGGTTTTTATATTTTAACAATCTATTTTGTTTGTTTATTATAGTGATTATTGATTTATCAAACAGCATAAGTTTGATACGCAGTAGTTAAATATTATAAAAAATGACAAGTAAAATGATTTTTCTTTTTTTAGTTTTGTTACGTATTCCCTTTCATTATACAGTAATTTCATATCAATCTGACATGTATTATGTTTTAGAACATATATTGTAAACATACGCACAGTGAACATTTTTAAATATGAAAGTAAAACACAGAGTGTTTATTTTCTTTAGTACTGATGCAAGTTTTTAATGTTTAAGGAATTGTTACCTACAAGGCCTTATACAGTTAAGTCCTCTTATTTATTTTAGAATATATTACACCACAAGTAATATTCTTAAGCAATAAAATGTATTGGCATACACCATACCCCTTAAAACTCTAATATTATATTTATATAACATATAAAATATTTGACATCAATTCCGTACACGATACCCTGTCCACTAAGCCTACTAGTTACATATAACATAAATATGTGCCTTTATGACACATATGAAGAGTACCGTGGTAAATTTTTACTAACTATGAAAAAGATGCGTCTACTATAACAACACGTGTAGTATATGCAACAAAATAAATGTAGATTCATACATACACTTAGATCAAGCGCCACAATACGTGTAGTAAATGCAACGATATAAATGTAGATGTATACATACATTTAGATCAAGTACCACAATACGCGTAGTACTGTATATGCAACGATATAAATGTATCTATATCCATATACTTAGATCAAGTACCACAATACGTATAGTACTGTATGTGCAACGATATAAATGTAGATGTATACATACACTTAGATCAAGTACCACAATACGTGTAGTACTGTATATGCAACGATATAAATGTATCTATATCCATATACTTAGATCAAGTACCACAATACGTATAGTACTGTACGTGCAACGATATAAATGTAGATGTATACATACACTTAGATCAAGTACCACAATACGTGTAGTACTGTATATGCAACGATATAAATGTATCTATATGCATATACTTAGATCAAGTACCACAATACGTATAGTACTGTATGTGCAACGATATAAATGTAGATGTATACATACACTTAGATCAAGCGCCACAATAATTGTAGTATATGCAACTATAACCTAGTTCGTATATTCATATACCTTAGAGCAAGCACCACAAGACGTGTATAGTATGCAATGATAGCCGTATTTATATTACTTACGTGTATCAATCAGTCAATCTGTCCACAAGAGAGATGTAGGCGGCGCGTATCAAATCAACAGTTTCATATTCAGGTTTTTTTCTCTATTTAGTTGAACTTATATGTTACATATTTTATACAAAGTTCTCACACGTAAAAACATATTCCAGCATGCCCTTATACAATCCTGTGCGTGATCGTTGGACTGGATTTATATGTGCATAAACCTAGGTTTTGCACCACAGTAAATGTACTACATGTAGATATAGCTATATTTCTACATGCATACACTTGAGCACCACAATACGTGTTGTTTATGTAACAATAATAGACTATCGTGAACATGTATAGATAAAGATAACGTCATAAATTATGTATTAGTATAATTAAGTCATATAAGTCTTTGGTCGAGGTGAGTGATCGTGCACTGATGTCCGTCTTAAATCTTTATCAATAAGACTACCATACTAGCTCAGATTCCAGTTTGCTTTTAAAGAGGCTAGTCAGATCTATTTGTATTACTTTCGCAGAGTTCCTTAGGTATGAAATAAAACAAGATCGTGTATAATCTGATTGGATCTGAGATTGGAAACCATTGCCACTGGAACTTCAGTAACTGCCCGGCTTTGCTATTCAAGGCCTATTATCCACTTTAATGCCTCAAACAACCGTTAATCACGCAGTTCTGAGCCGAAATGGTTGGGAAAGGAAGTTTACTACAGTCGACTGTACATAAATCAAGAGTTATGAGTGGACGCGGGACCGGCACAGCCGGATATGACCGTACTAGTTAATTTACCTTGATATTAAATGCCTTTTGTCATTAATGAATAAGAGTAATGACAAAATAAAATAGTAGGATAAATAAAAAAATATTATTTTTAGAATTCACCAGAAAACTGTAAAATTGGATGAAGATTGGACTTAATTCCGGCGTGGAAGCTTGTTGGGTTATAGCACCATGCCACTAGTGCCGATAGTGTGGCAGAGTTTACGTGTATAACGTGCACAAGTGATATCTTACTCTTATAACAACAATGATAACAACAACATGTAATGAGTTTGTATACTGTGTAAGTTTAAAGTGTATCATTTTAACACATAGGCCAATGACATTATTCGGGAGCTAATTAAACCGTACATTCAATGTATATACTGTTAACTCTGATAAATATTTTAAGACAGGGTAATTGAACGTAATTCTAAATTAATAATTTGTAGAGATATAACGAATTCAAAACAATAAGTTAATAACATTTTATTCACATTTACAACAAAATCAATTTGGTGTTCCTCAAGGATCAATATTAGAACCGATTTTATTTATTTGCTAGATAACAATCTTAGGACTATCGCTAAAAAATATCCCACACAATAGCTTATGATTATTTGCAGATGGTTCTAGTTTTAAAATATTAGCAAAAGATGTTAATGAGTTTTAATATCTATCAAAGATAGACCTAACAAATATGATGAATGTTTTAAATAACATAACTTAACCTTAAATATTGAAAAAAAGAAAAAAAACAAAAATTATTTCTTTTAAAACTATACAAAACAATAAAGTAGACATACCAAATAATATAATATTTAAAAATAGAAATATTGAGGGAAAAACAGCACGAATTCCCTTGCTTAGAGAATATACCTAAATTAATTTAGAACGAGCACGTAAAACAAAATTTCTAAAATATATGAAGGAATATATCCACTTTATAGATTGACACTTGTAAGTAATATTAAAAGCAATTTATAATGCATATATACATTCACATATTTCTTATGTTGTTTGCTTATTTGACAAAACCAGTAAACAAAGTCTTGATCATGTCCTTAAACTACAAAAAGAGCCACTACATTAGAATCATGAATAATACTAAAGTATGTTCTAATCAGTTAAGATTTGTTTCATAAAGACGGAAATTCTAATAGTATATGGACAATACATTTACGAAACGATTTTTTCACAGTAAAATTTACCAGATACATAATTATAATAAAAGAAATAACATTCACATCACACCCACACTTAATAATCTAAATTTGAACATATAAAAAACAACATACACGGCACACGAATTTTTAAGTTTTTTCCTTATATTATAAAAAAGAAAACAACTTTAATATATTTAAGATAAAATTAAGAAAATACTTAGCTGTGTCTGCATTACATTCATTCTAATCATTTTAAAATATAAAAACCATATTAAGTAAAGAAGGATTAATAAGAAAATGAACACAAATCAACTATACATTCAATTTAACACACAAAATACCCGACCAAAATCCATTGGATCTAAATGTAATGTTAAATATCAGCGGAATGTTTACGCCTTATGTCTAAGACATGAGTCAGACCATGAACACCAAGGCAGGAACGTTCCATGACAGCTAATCATTCATAATCACTCACTTAACGTCTCCCATTGTATGCTGAGCGGTGTTGAGGTAATGACAGGAGACGGTGTGTGGAGGCACCTATAGATTAGTGGGGGGGAGATGATGGTTACTCACAATACACCCAAGGTTTATGAACGTACTTCATTACAACAGGAGACGATGTGTTGAGGCACCTCTATAGTAGTGGAGGGGGATGATGGTTACTTCATCCAAGGACTATGGTTATAATTCATTACAACAGGAAACGGTGTGTGGCAGGCACCTCTAGAGTAATGGACGGAGATGATGTTTACTTACAATATAACCAAGGTCTATGAAAACACTTCATTACAAGGAGGCGCAGTGAAGGCACCTATAGAGTAGTGGAGGGGGATGATGGTTACTTACAATACACCCAAGGTTTATGAACATACTTCATTACAAAAAGAGGCAGTGTGAGGAGGCACCTCTAGAGTATTGTAGGGAGATGATGGTTACTTACAATACATCCAAGGTCCATGAACATACTTCATTACAAGGAGGCGCAGTGGAGGCACCTCTAGAGTAGTGATATGGGGATAATGGTTACTTACAATACACCCAAGGTCTATGGGCATACTTCATTACAACAGGAAACGGTGTGTGGAGGCACCTCTAGAGTAGTGGAGGGAGATGATGGTTACTTACAATACACCCAAGGTATATGAACATACTTCATTACAAAAAGAGGCAGTGTGAGGAGGCACCTCTAGAGTATTGTAGGGAGATGATGGTTACTTACAATACATCCAAGGTCCATGAACATACTTCATTACAAGGAGGCGCAGTGGAGGCACCTCTAAAGTAGTGATATGGGGATAATGGTTACTTACAATACACCCAAGGTCTATGGGCATACTTCATTACAACAGGAAATGGTGTGTGGAGGCACCTCTAGAGTAGTTGAGGGAGATGATTTCTACTTACAATATAACCAAAGTCTATGAACTTACTTCATTCCAACAGGAGACGGTGTGTGGAGGCACCTCTAGAGTAGTGAAAGGATTTAGTGGTTACTTACTATACAACCTAGATTTAGTCATAGATGTAGGTCTTTTTGATGGTATGGCTATTGGTCTATTAATAAATGGCTTTAAAGTAATTGTGAGCCTTAGTTAGTAACAATGACTACACTGGTTCTTCATCACTCATTCCTTCCTCATATCTCTATGATTGGCTTCTTAATAATAAATGAATGGATAAAGTTTAAAAAACTAACTTATGAAGGAGCTGAAACATATGTTAATATTTTAAAGATATTTTATATATAAAACATTTACTCTCTAATTATATAGTAATATCATACCCACGAGTAAATAGTAAAAAATGTAACCTTACATAATAATGGGTAATGTAATATCAGTGAATGTGGCCTTGCTATTAATAGCAGTTGTTGGCCATGAGAAACTGTTATTTATTAGTAGGCTAAATGTGCAAGTGAAAGACAATCAACTAATTTGGAGTTTAAGAACCTACCCCTCAAATTTCAAATTTAATTACAATAAAAACTTATTCTTTCCTTTTTTCTCGTAAAATTCTGAACTGTACATAGCTTTTCATTCAGTTCACGCGGATTGTGAAAATTGACCACACGTCTTTCAAAATCTGATCAACTTAAAATCTACGTTGTAAGCGTCATTTGGTTAGATATTTTACGTTGTGTTTACAAATAAATTGGATTGGTAAAATATATGTTCTGAGCTTTTTATTTATTTATTCCAACAGTTCACACTATTTCTTAATTCCATAATTATTTCTTTACTTATACACTATTTTAATTCCCTCACACAGGCATGTGCTCGTGAGGAGAACTATTTCCACCGTTACAATGTAATTTCTATATATTCTTGTCATTTTTGTGTGAAATAAAATGCTTATCTATCTATCTATGTTTAGATTATTTCTACTTATTATTAACAATGATAATATATAGAAATAATAATTGTATGAAACCAAAGTTAAAAACAACATAATCAATATCACTTTAAGATAAATAAAATATGAGTATAAAAACATGAAATACTAAATAATTGAATAAGTTAATATGAATAAAGTTGGCATAATCAAAAACTAATAGATCTCAATATAATATCCCAATCTCTTATCCCAAATAAGAGATGGGGAAAAGTAGTATTTCAGTATCAATTTGTAACTATATAAGACAAACAAAAAATAAATAAGTTAAGTATAACAATTATAATAGAAAAATAACAACAAACAATAAATAATGTACACACAATAAATGAAAAATAATCAATAGCACAAAAATAAACAATAATAACAATTAATAAATATTGCATGTAAAATAAATGACAAATATAAAATAAAATAACAAATGTAAAAAAGTAAACAAAGAACAAGAATAAAACAACACAAAATCATTAAAATTACAATAAAATTAAAATGTATTGCACATACAAGTTAATCATTAACAAAAGATAACTAAAAAGAAAAAATAGTTAACAGAAAAAAGTAACAATAGTCTACAAATCTTAATGTTAAACTATACCAAGAGTGCTAATTTATTTTTAAACGATTCAAAAGTTTCATTGAAAAGTTAATCTAGTAGCTAATTTCCTTCCAGTTCTCAGTAGTCTAGAAATAATTACACAATGATGCCGTCTCCGAAAAATAGTTGGGACGAGTTCCTATTGGCATTGAGATGTCAACATTGTAGAGAAGTAGAGGACAGTCAAGTCAATTCCAATCACTAACTTGAAAAGAGTGACCAAGACAGTAAGTTGATGCCTCAAGTCAACGGCAGGAGTTCAAACTGGCTTTCAGTATCAGCTATGGGAGTGGTGTGGTAAATGACACCCAGTCTGCCTTTATATCTGACGATCGACAGAAAGACGTATTTATTATTAAAACTGTTGACAGCTGTGGTGGTACTTAGAGATCAGGATAAAGCCTACAGTCTCCATAATACATACAGCTGTGTTTCAGCAATAAGTACACTGTACAGGTCTTGCGCTATCCAGTAGAGTAGGGGTTGAAATAAACCAATTTTCAAGTAGATTCTGTTCTTTAATCTATATTTTTAAAAGAGGATGTTTGTATATATATATAATATATATGTTTGAAGTTTATGCGCTGCCAAACCATCCAACCGATCGCCATGAAACTTTAGGATGTTGTCCTGTATACTCCCGAGATGGTTTCTGTGAAGTTTGATGCAGATCCGTCCACAGGGTCCCGTCCCACGGGCTCCTAAAAATCCCATGTTATTCAAATGGAGAATCTAAATTGTTTACAAAAAACATATGACTGTGTGGTTTAATGTAGTTTCACATGCCATAAGCAGATTGAAGTTCTCACAACAACAGTACTTGTGTTGTGTATGTTTTGATTTATTGTAGTTCTACATTTCACCTTGAGAGTGTAGCACACACTACTTTTACTTGATCAGGTGATCTGTATTCGCTTGCTCGAGAGTAGGCTCACCAAAAAACCTTTACATTTATACACCAAATAAGAAGACCAAAAATATTGTTTACCCTCTTGCACTCATTTAATAAATAATGGTTTTAACAGAATATATTCTTTAAAATGAAACTTAAAAAAATTGTCTTATTACAAAGTTACAGAAGTGATAATTTATTAGCGATATAACAATTAGGAATATTCATTACAATAATTACACAATACAAGATTTTATAGCAATAGTTAACAAATAACAATTTATAATATAAAACTCTCCACTAAACAATTCTTTAAGTGGATAATGTAGGCCCTCTTTAATTAACACTCTTTTTTATTTTTTTAAGTTTTTTTAGTTAAGTATTTTTAGTAGCTTTTTGTATATTTATAAATGAGTTGTTCTTTTAAACAATTTATTAATCTTACACAAGTATAGGGAGGTGATTTTTCAATAAATTAAAGTTGTTCTGTGTTTTGGATGTATGAAATTGCTCTATTTAGTTAAGTATTGTTAGTAGCTTTTTGTATATTTATAAATGAATTGTTCTTTTAAACAATTTATTAATCTTACACAAGTATAGGGAGGTGATTTTTCAATAAATTAAAGTTGTTCTGTGTTTTGGATGTATGAAATTGTCTCTTAAATTATTAGATTTGTAATTTGAGAATATGTGGTTTTGTTATGTTAGGTACAATTTTGTTATTTCAACTATGTATTAAAAATATAGTCTTATCATTGTGGATATCGTGATTCAATGAAATGTAAATTTATAAATATTCTGAATAATTTTTGAGCTTTAAAACATTTTTAATTTATTTGTCATTGATGTTGCAATCGAGATTAAGCTACTTGGACAGTAAGTGAATTGTGACTTTTTAAGAAGCCACACAGTTTGATAGAACCCTTAATCGAAAACATATTTAACATTTGATTGCAAGTGAACTAATTAAATACTGTGTTAAGATTACAGTATGAACGAAAGTCTTTCTTAATTAGATGCTTTGAAAATACTTGTAAACGATACAGAGGTTGGGTTTTAAATACACAATTGTATCATGACGTATAATTAAGTATATGGTAATTAATCCTTAATAATTGCAAAAATAAACGTGAAGATCTTATTCGAATTCTGAAACAAAATACTGAGAGCTATTCTGTATTAAGTTTGGTCATGACATTATAAATTTGTATGTTTCAAAAACGTATTTAATGTGAAGGAAATGAGTGAAACAGGTAAATGAATATTGTTTTCAATTTTTAGTCTAGGAAACGTCGATGAGCATAGCTTATATTGAACATGAAAGACAACAAACTTATCGGCCTATTTCTTTTACACCTATCTTTTACAAAATGGCAAAAAAACTTAAATGTAACTATTTTTATAAAATTTAATAACAGTTTCAATTTTTAAAATCTATCGGTGTTATGAATAGATTAAAATATTAAATCAACCCTATTAAATATATCGGAAAGTATAGTGGAATATTTTCCTATGCAATTTTTATTATTGATAAAAATTACGTATTTTTTTGTTTACAAAATAGCCGCTTAAATGTTTTATAAATTTTCATGAATTTCTGAAAACATCACTTCTTTGTGCAATTATCTTAAATTTAACGACAGTGTCAATAGTGATTTAAGATGATTTCACGACACTGTTCCATAAATGACATGTCCTGACAATCTATAGTAACTAGTGTTAGTGATACGTTAACAATCGAAGAAATAAGCGTTGCAAAAGTAAAAATCTCCCTCAGTTAGCGTGTAAAACATGCAACGGGTTGATAAAAGTGAAACCACCAATTAGTCCAAAACACACGGCCATGAAATATTCAGCTACCGGGCGTGTTGTGTTGCGTGGTACTTTCACGTGTCGACGGTGCAGCGATGCACTCACTGCACTACACTGCTGTTACGGCGGTCTCCACTGTCTCTTTCATCCGGTCAGCTGATACACATCTGTTTAGGTTAGAAAATTATGGGGACGTATAAGTAAACTTTGATTGAAAACCGCTTAATGTCTTATAATTTTCAAGAATTTCAATAGGAATAATACTAACAGTCAATTGATAACACTGTAACAAACATCAATAATAGCGTTACAGTTAATCTGTTACAGCAATAACTCTTTATTATAGTAGCGTTCAACATCTTACCGAGTTTGAAAATAAAAGGTGGAAAACTGACAATAAACTTATAGGCCTATTTCTTTTACACATAACTTTTACCCTATTTCTTTTACACATAACTTTTACAAAGTAAAAAGAAAAAAAAAACTAATCCATCAATGTGATTAATAGATGACAATAGTAAATCAACGTTGTTTAAGATATCACAAAGACAATTATTGTTATTCAATAAACCTTTAGTTTGAGTTCTTTGTTGGAAATTCTTTTGTTACATTTGAGCCAATACTATATAATTAAAAAAAAAACCAACTTACATCCAAAACTAAATAAATAACCTTCAATTCAAACACGTTCACCATATATGATTTTTTAAAACTTGAAATAGTTTACATTTTTGACATAAACAAAACATGTTAGAAAACTTGGAACTCTGACCTAACTTAATAAAGTGATTTCAAAAATTAAAATAATTTTCTCCTGCATTCGATTCTACCTTCAAGATATGGGAAAGCAAAAATACATTATGTCAAAAGCCTTAAAAATTTAATAGCTGTATATTTAGGTAAAATGATTCATCCAAATCTGGTAAAAGAACAATGAAAGCGCCCACTTAGCCCCCCCCCCTGGATAAATCTTATGCAGACAACAAAACAAGCACTTTAAGACCCCAAATGGGTAAAACCTCACTATTCATGCAATTTTACGCATTAAAATTTTTTTTACAATAGGTCTGCAAAAAAATGTTTATACGATGTATGTTTGACAATTTATAATCATTTCGTATCTTTACACATTATATTGGCTGAATATAATTTAGATTCAGGTAGCAAACAAGACTGGAGCAGTCTGAATAATTCATTTGAAATAAAAATATCTTACATCGCACGAGTTCGACTTCACCAGTCTATACTGTACCATTTTGAAGTAGTCTAAGTTTTCAAACAATTTACAGTGAAAAATAGAAAAGAAAAAAGCATTTATTACTTATTAGATGTTTATTTAGTATTTTTAAAATCAGATTTGCAATGCTGTTCAAGTATTCCATGACTAAGAGTTGTAAAGTGAAATCTTCAAAACGTAAAAACTTTTCAATCAACAATTATAATTATAACGGGTGGCCAATAAAAACCTGACACTTTTTAAACATCTGTTTATAAATGGTTCATTTGTTTACAGATGTCATTGTTGTAGCATATGGTAATATAGGTTATGCCATTTTAGTAAACATGGATCAGTGGACGGTTCACATCGTGCCTTTGTCATTGAAGTGTTTTAAAAAAAATAATTAGTCTGTTACTGTTACAAAACAACGTTTTCGTAAAAATTTTCATGTTCCCTGTCATGACCGTATTCCCTGTCGAAACTCCATTATTAAGTGGGTTTGTAATTTTAAAAATGCTGCATCCGCACTAAAAAAGAAACCAACTGGTAGGCCAAGACCCATGAGAATATTGAAAGAATTCGTGAAGCAGTGCTTCAAAGCCCAAAACGATGAGCAAGGAGGCAGTCTGCTGCATTAGCAGTTTCAAGAGCAAGTATACATCGAATTTTACATCTCAATTTGAACTTCTACAAGATACAGATTGTGCAAAAACTCAATGACACAGATCATAGGTTTCGCATAACTTTCTATCTAACACTACTGTAACACTTTCATGAAGAAAACATACTGCAATATTTGATAATGTCTGACGAAGCTCATTTTGATTTGACAGAAAATGTTAACCCTCAGAATTGTCGTTGCTGGACAAGAGATACTCCTAAAGAAATCACGAACAACCCTTGCATAGCGGAAGAGTTATTGTTTGGTGTGGTGTTGCACGTTTTGGAGTAATTGGGCCATATTTTTTTAAGTTTACACAGATGCAACAGTTTCTGTGAATTCAGAACGATATGTTGACATGATTCAGAACTTCTTAAGTCCGACTATAGTCTAGAGTCTATTGACCATTTCAATATATAACTCTAGCAGTTCTATCACTCTCTATGGTTCCATAAAGATGGTGCAACAGCGCACACAGCTAATTTGTCTATGAATGTTTTACGAGACCTGTTCCCAGGACTTTGGTGATGTCGCATGGCCCACGATCACCCGACCTAAGTGCTTGTGATTTTTGGCTTTATGGCTACTTGAAGGGTAAAGTTTATGCTGCAAAACAACACCGTATTCGAGTTGAAGAACTGCATCAGAATGAGGTTGCTACAATACCGCTGCCTATGATCCGTAGGGTAAGGGTAATGTCAAATTTTGTTAAAAGATTAGATACCTGTGTGAAAATCGGAGGAATGCATCTGACTGATATTGTATTCTATAAATAAAAATAGCATGTATAAGGGAACATTTTGGTTATATAAACAAAATAAATCTAATTTTTAACATAGTCGTTTTATTTTAAAAACCGTCAGGTTTTTATGGGCCACCCTGTACAAGTAAAATGCCATAGCGACCGCAGAAAGACATCATAGGGCCACAATTGGTGAGGTTTGACGAAGCGCGCATGCGCAGATGGCACGGAGCATTGCACAGCGCCGGCGCACTGTGTCAGTAGTGTGAGGTGGATCTGTTTCAAGGTCGTGGCCGGTAGGCGGCAGCAGTATCGATACAACGAGTAGCACAGCCTAGCACCCACCATCTGTCCCCCACCCAACACACTCTGGGCTCTGTACCCGCACTGTGACACCGCCTGCTACCATGGACTCATCGGCTCTCCGCCCGACCTTATGGTGAGTCACCACACCTCCTTCCGTATTTGTATTGTGTTAAATGTTACGTAAATGTCTACCTGCCCAGAGGTCAGGCACTCCAACAATGTGGCTATCGTTGGTTTGTGGAAGTTCAACAATACAGATTATATTTCTTTGTGTTGTTTATAATTTGTCATATCAAAGATTATCACAAAATGTTAACTATAAAATTGTATTTATCAGACTACTATTCTTTGATATAAACTCTGTACTTTTAAATATTAGATCATAGTTTTCATTTTATATTCGCCTTTTTAATAATTTTGTTGTAACCTTAAAACAAAATTATCTTTTGTCGTATCAATTTAAAACCTAATGTTTCTCGTTTACCTGGGATATATTTTGTCCCTGCAAACTGCATATGTATTTTTATCTTTATTTACAATTTGTTTCAATTAAATAATAACTATTTGTGGCCTACAGCTTTTTCTTGGCTGGTATTTTATTATTTTCCTCTTTACGTTCAGCCATGTATTTAAAAGTCGGTTCTTCAACTTCTAGAGAAGTTCAAGATTCTTTGAAATTAGCATGTCCCTGAACAACTGTAAAATTTAGTTATTTATTTATTCTTAAGACGCCAATCGTCAAGATATGGGCAAATATGAACTTTGAATGAATGTAGTTTAGTGAATTTAGTCATTGTTACAAAACTTAATCCAACTATAACTTGTGTAATAAATCAATAACGAAATGACAAATAAAATGTTATTATTACATCTGGCAGCCATGGTATCATATTTAGGCTAATTGTTAGGTGTAAATATCACCTAAGTATTTGTAATTTTATTTATAACTTAATTACTTAATTTGTAAATATGTCAAATTCTTTAATAATTTGTTAACATGACTCAGTTCTGTTAGGCTAATCCTCCTTTTTGATTTTGAACAATATTCGGCCAAACAAACGTTGTTCTCATTGTGATTTTATTACTAAAACATGTTTATTTTTATATGCTATAATTTGAAAACAGCTAGAAGTGCTTGTATATGAAAAAGTCCATGATGGAGCTCAAAGTGCTTGTTATATTCATAATTCAGAGCAATTATAGTTTTCTGTCATTTTTTTTCTTAAGAGAAATTTGAACCAGAAGTAGTGGCATTTGTTGATATGTTTACTTGTTCTAATAAGTCGTAAATGTTGAAGAACGAGTGTAGTCTATGTTACTAACTAAGGTCGACTGACCTTGTAAGGGTGTGGTTGAACTCGAACTCTTAGTATTGTTCTCGTTTCGGTTAACTCACAACTTGACAATCGCTTTCCTAACACGTGCGCACTAATCTTCACCGGTAATTTCCACGCCAATGGCAACCATTAAAATGACTGAGAACACAGAAATCCCACAGTTTTCATATTAACGTTTCGATGTGTTTCGTCCCAACTCCAAAATAAGAACGATTAATTTCCCAGTTTGTTCAAACAATCCTATTTTACAAGAATAACTATAAATAATTAATCTATACGAGAACTCATGACAAACTCCATGCCGTATTCCAGCGATTGGTCCGTAAATCAAATAGCATCATTTATATACTAGGAGACACCCCAGCACGCTTCGCGTACAACCCCGTCACTCGATGAGTTCTACAACTCGGCTTTCGGCATCACCCTGTGACTTTTGACTACAAACAATAATAGATTAACTGTATAACGTAAAATAACAATATTACATTTATTTACAGTATCTCAAACACATTACTTGCGTCGCTACCTATTTTCATTGCTTCACCCAATGACATTGCTTAGCTTATTTCAAACGTGTTCATTTAATTTGTATCTGTTTAACAGCTGTAGATTTACTAAATAAGTAAAACAACTGTTTTATATTACCATTGAAACCTTCGAGTCCAGTAGAGCGGAGCCCTTCAACCGAATGTGAATAAAACCATGCTTACAACATTCCCTGGTTTAACATTATGAAAGATCTAACCTCCTCAATATTACAAACACCATTGTTAACATTCCAACAGCTGTTAAAACGTTTGGTAAATCGTTATTTACATTTAAACAGCTGTTACTCTTCGATTCATTTGAATCTCTCTCCGTGTCGTTGATTGAGGGCTTCCCATACCCTCATACACATCACTGTACAACTATGAATAGAGGCAAATCTTTTTACACCTCAACCGTTTTAATTGATCAAGAAATAAGATAGGAGTTGCGTTGACAAAAAAACTGCTTCACTTATTATCCCTATATATAATACGTGAAGCCATTTTATATATATATAAAGGCATGGTTTTATTCACATTCAATTGTAGGGCTCCACCCCACTAGATTGACTTGAAGATTTCAATGGCATTCTAATGCAGTTATTTTATTTATTTAATTAATCTTCAGCGGTTAAACAAAAAAACAAATGAAATGAACACGTTTGAATTAGGCTAAGTAATACACTATACTAATAAATAGTTAGCAACGCGAGTAATGTGAATGAGATATTGTAAATAAATTTAATAATGAGATTTTACGTTTTACAGTTAACCTACTAGTATTTGTACTTTGTAGTCAAAAGTTACATACTGAGGCCGAAGAGCGAGATGCAGCAAGCGATGGGGGTCGCGAAGCGTGCATCTGCTAGTATAAGGAAGCGTGGGTCTCCTAGTATAAGGATAATACGTGAATCTGTTTTTTTGCTAACGTAACTCCTCCCTTATTTCTTGACCAATTTAACGTTTTAGGTCTAAAAAATGTTCCTCCATTCGTAGTTGTGCAATAAGGCTTTAATTAACTATTCAATATTTTAACCCTGAAGGGTAAGGGAAGCTCTAAAAGTATGATTTCAGGACATAGAAATAACATGGAGAGAGATTAAAATTAATCTAAAAGTACAATGCCGTTGAAATGTTCCAACAGATTTGATTCAATTTCAACAGATTCAAAAATTCCAACAGCTAAGAATGATGCAAGTGAAAAATGTTAACAGCTGTTCGAATGTAAAGAATGAAGTTTATAATACTGAGAAGTTTATGGTTCTTTATTAATGTTACAGAGAGAGACAGTTTGGTTGATTCAGTACAAATTTTGTTTGATCTATAAATATAAATAAGCGAATTCATGTCTGTCTGGTTGTCTGTAATCATCAGCTGTTAAATAAAATAAATTAAAACTCTTAAAATAAATACAATTAGGTGTTTATATATTTAATCTATAAATATAGTTACTGTAAGTAAATTTACATTTTATTTTACATATACCGTTTAACCGCTAATATTTGTAGTCAAAATATACACGCCGAGACCGTACGGCGTCAGTACGCGGCGCACCCTTGTCTCAAAGTCGATCTGAAACTGTGGCAGAACCATCAATGTTGAACTTAATTAATTCTGAAATCAGAGTGACATTTACTGTCAAAAAACAAAGGAAGATCTGTACAGGAAGCAATTAACGTATTAAAGGTGCTTTAGGGTTTAACATTTTGTTTCGTAGCTGCCATAGCTGGGAGATCACACATTCGTGACAGTCCAGCTACCAGGAATACTGATCGTTTGCTGTGGGCGCGAACAACATCACACCCGAACTGTCTTGGGCAGATGTAACTACTGTACTAGAAATCTAAACGGGGTCTCACACGAAATCAATCATGTGATTGCGGGGAGTCTATCCAAACAATGAATCACATAGTTACAGAGTGACCCTGCGCTCTTTTACGAAGCGACTAGCTATCATAAAGACAATTAGCGAAGCAGGTCTTAAATGGCTTGATGGATTGGATTGATCTTTGCGACAGGAGATCATTTATTATTTTTATCAATATCACATGACTTTTGGAATATTTTCCAAATGTATATAAAATATTTTATATTTTTTAAATTATTAAATGGTAGCTGACAACAAACCATGTGATATATACAAAGTTAAACATGGCAAATGTTATCTTTGTATTGTTAGCAAACAGCTAATAAGAGGTAGAGGAAGAAAAGTAAATTTGCATCATATCAATAACTACATGCCAATCCCTAAGAATATGAGCTAAACGAACTTTTGTATATAACAATCAGAAGATATGTGGACTAAGGCCAGGTGTAAATTGCGAGCTTTTAATCTTAATTAGAAAAAACCGCAAGCATCGGGAGTTGTTTTTTATCATTAATATTCTATCACCTATTAAACAATTTAATTAATAATCTAATTAAAATATTAAACAGGAAAAAGAAATATTGGCTACATTATTGGCCTGACCGTACGATTTGAAAATAACGACAAGCAATCTGAAGAAATATCTCAAGTTAAGTTCCAAATATGTCATAACACTATAAATTATTTAAAAATACAAAATAATACATTAAAAATTGGCTGCCTACTAATTGAATTAAGAAAACAATTCCAAAAATATATACCGACTTTTAATTTCAGTTAGAAAAGAATAGAGGCCTAATTAATGAATTATTTTTATATTTCTATAAAGTTCCATCCAAATTTTAAGGAATCATTATTATAACCTAAATGATGTGTAATTAATTAGTATAGCCTACTTTGTTTATAAGCAACTTACAATTGAGAGAAGATGGACAATAAATGTTTTTTGTCATATATATGACGATTGGTCATATATATGACGATATATATGACGATTGGTTTTATAAAATGACGGATTGAAGTTATATCATTGATTTATACACAGATAGATTTCTCATCCAATGTTAAATGTTGTGTGTCAAATAATATAATAGCTGTTTTTTGTTTTTTTTTGTTTTTTTTTTTGTTTTTGTCCATTGTGGAGCGCTAAACAATGGAGTCCCATGTAAATGTAGTGCTGTATAAACCAGCTGTAGTTAGAGACCTCACTAACTAACAACACTAAGGTACAATATTGCTATTATTGCTATTACTTGATATATCTAATTGTAGCTAGGCGCTGAAAACAAAATACGCCCATTTTGGTAATCTTTTGGTTAACAATTTTATAAAACATGCAGGGTGGATAAAAATATGGAAGCGATTTCACAACTGTTGTATGACTTGACTTGTAAAAGTGAAATCTTGTGCATGACTATGTTTACAAAGAACATACTTTTTGACGCCAATAGTGACATTTAATTTTTTATGGGGCCCACGTGGAGTTGGACGAAAATCTTCAACGTAATCCTAGGTCGAGTTTGGTATCAAATCAAAGGTCTATTCAATAGAAACTAACTGCCGCAAACCGAACTTCGAAAGGTTTATCCTTTCCAGAGTAGTGGTCATTTAAATTTCAAAGTTACTAATTTGAACAATATTATTTCTCCACTATTTAACGGTTTAAAGTAAATTATTCTGATAAAAAATGATATTTTATGGAACACAATTAGTAAAATAATTCAATTATCAAATTATCTATGGAAAAATAACGTTGTTATAAAAGCGTTTGATTCTTCACTAAGTTATTAATTTTCAAATAGTATCAATAAATTAAATTGTTTTGCACGGCCTTTCGCCAGCAATCAAGCACTACGAAGTGATACATATTTATTTTTTACTAGGGAACACCTCTGCATGCTTCATATACCAACCCTGTCACTCGCTGCGCTCATTAAACCTCGGCACCTCGGCCTGTGACAACCTTCTTTGGTTTAAAATTATTAAAAATCAACCTTCTCAATATTACTGATGAACAATTTGTCCAGTCTGTTATTTCGCCGGTGACAGCTGGACATATGTGAGGAGTGAAGAGAGGGGCCCACTCAAACGGTTGTCTTGATCAAGTGTCATTCTACATTATTGTTATTATCAGCAGATATTCTAGTAATAAGGTTAGCAATGACGCAGTTACGCGCAGACTAATTGTTCAATCGGTACAAACACCGTTGTTTACATCCCAAGAGCTGTTTAAACATTTTGGAAATCATTAGTTAAATTTGAACAGCTGTTTATTGTCGATTCATTTAAATACCTCTCCATTTTATTCTTATGGTCGAAAAAAGTACTTTGAGGGCTTCCCACACGCTTTAGGGTGAAAATGTTCAAGAATTAAGACCTAATTGCACAACTACGAACAGTGGCAAATTTGTTGACACCTCAACAGTTTAAATTGGTCAAGAAATAAGGTAGGAGTTGTGTTAACAAACAACTGCTATGTAAGGATAAACAAAAAAAGATAAGTTTGAAAAACATATGTATGGGTTATTAAAATAACACTATGTTATTATCTAAGACAAGCCACGTCCGCTAGAAATTTTTTTGGCTCCAAAGATTTTATATTTTTTTCGGTTTCTGACCAAGAAAAATCAATTGGCACCGGTCTCAACCCTGGGAAAATTCTGATTTCTGCCCCAGAGGCTCCTAGACGTCCCGTGTTATCAATTTCTAGCATAGAAATCAATGTGGGACCATTATCGACTTCTAGCAGAAAGTGGGGTATCAAACTATAGGTTTTTATCTCCCAAATCACATTATACCATTACATTCTGGAAGACAACATTAAAGAGCTCTGCACCTCCCATCCAAATACCCTACAATTGCGTAATGTTAAACTATTAGACCCAAATGGGGTGTCAAATTAAATGAGGCCGCAGGCCGAGTTCCACGATGGGGCTAAAGGTAAACGCGGAAGACCTCCGAAACGAAATTTATTATTAACCTAAAAGGTAGAGCAACAACAAATGATCCTCAGTATCCTCTGAGAGATGGATGGTACACTTCAGTTTGCAAAATTCTACCGAGCGAAGCTCTCCCGGTACTTAACACCAGAAAGAGCACTATTAAAGGATTAGTCCTTTTAAAATTCACATTTTTCTCAAACTTATTATGTTCTTTTGTTTATGAAAAAAATGAAGTTTTGTTTCCTGATGATATAAAATTTTTTAAAAACTTTCCTGACGAAAACCGTTGAAAAAATTCGCTACTATTGAAAGATTAGTAACTCATTTAAGAATGTGTCATTTAGAAATGTCAACTTAATCTCAACTTTACCGCTGGTTAATCGTTATAATGTTTTGGATAAAAGTAATTTTTACTCTGAAGAATAATATAATACATTTACACTCCAACAAAATGTAATTATTCGCAAATATTTATGTTACAAACATCACGGGCCGTCAGAGGTAAATGCAGTTGAGTATTATACTGGCGTGCAACAATCAGCTGTGTGCAGTCAGCTGTCGAGTGCCCTCTATAAGTGACCTCGTGCGTGTTGTTTGAGTGAAAGGCCCGCATTGTTGGCAAGGATAATCACGGGGTTAGTAGAGAAAGTGATGAAGCGCACAAATATGAGAAAGGATATTTTGGTGCAGTTGGGGAAAGCCGCTAGCGAATCATCCAAGCACAAATGCATTTATTAGCCCAAATTGTCTGTTGTGTCATTTTATTTCTGGTAGTACTTTTCTCAAAATACATTACGTTAATGTCAAATTTGTTGATGTTCAGTTAGACTACCTAAACTGTTTTGTTAACTACAGCATACGCTCAGTAAGGAATAAATTATCTTCCCTTCTGTGATATGATTTGATTGAATGAAGTAAACCAAACTTACGAACTATTCACATTGTTTGGACGGATACAGGATGTTTAAAAAGTATAGAACCACCTTCATTTCTTATAAATGAGTACAGACAGATAATGTCCTATGTTAAACTTTGTGTCACAACATATCAGCTGTTTTTCTGGTCCATTGTGGAGCGCTAGTGTAGTCCCGTGTAAATGTAATGCAGTTTAAATCACCTGTAGTAGCAGACCTTGCTAACTAACCAAATTACTGGCACAAATATTCATATTACATATGAGATATCTATTTGTAAGTAATAATATAATCAAAAGTAAAAATAATTAAGATTTAGTACATAGCCGTATAATCTTGTCTTCAATCTTTTTATGTAGAATGTAACATTTATCAACATAGAGAGGGAGGTCCGTGGAGGACATCTAAAAAAATGTCTAACGGAAAGCTGTGTTAAAATGCAAACTATTTTAAAGTCTATCTTCTCTGAGTAGGATGCCGCAAGTTTAAATTAAAAAAATACCACCATATCAAAAATGGAGTCTGGTTAGTGTTTCTAAGCACTGGCGTTTGAGTGAGAATTCGACATTATGTAAAAGCCAGTTATCAAGTTAGGCATTTGATTAAAGAAATTGATAATTATCTTTAAAAGGAATTATTGACGTAACGGTACAAATAACTTATCAGCATACCATAGTAATATATAAAATAAATGGTACCTGGTAACTGGTACACAATTTCTTCCTTCCCCTTTGTTATGTCCGATTCTTTAAAAAATGTACAAAGCTTGTTCTGAATACATTATTGAATTGAAGTTAAAGGATGTAAAAACACGCCTAAATAAAAACAGGTTTAAATATAAAAAAAGTAAAACTTCAAAAAAGTTAAAAAAAAGGCCTGGATATTTTGGCTAAATACACCTACGTACCAAATTTAATGAATTTGACTTTCTCTTTCTGGCGTGATGAATTTGACGTCCATCGGTTTGGCCTCCAGCGAAGTACACATATGTACAGACAAAAACCAAAAAAAGGGCTTTTTTAGGTTCATGGGCCTCTAAAATGGATTTTAGACCAATCTTTTACGATCACAATACTTTCTCTATGCTAACGGATATGGAAGTAAAAAAAAAAAAAAAAAAAAAAAAAAAAAAAACAAGAAGAATAAGAACAACAAGTATGCATTAAAAAGTTATGAGCTGTTACTTAAAATACATTTCTGTAGTCTAGTATTGAACTAATAATAGATAGAATACTGATGGACAAGTTTAATTTGTTATCAACAACAAACGCGGAAACCCCAACTTTATAAACTATTAAAGCCATTGGAAATGCATTGTTTAGGAAAGTCAACCAATCACCACTTCGTTATGGGTTGGTCCTGTTGACTTGATTTGAAACTTACTCAAGTACGTCTTACTAAAATAAGAAATATACTTTAAGATAGTGGGAAATTCAACATAGCTTTATATTAAAACTGAATACGATCCCCTCCACGAGCCTCCCCCATACGTTGAAAAATTACAATCTTTTGAAAAGATCAAGAAAAAGTTCTACCGCTCAGCCTTCAGCTACGGTAATGTCAGTTGGTAGTAAACCTCACTCTCTGTGCTCGTGACACCTCTCCTTGTGACGTTCTACCGCTCAGGATTTAGCTACGGTAATGACGGTTGGTAGTAAACCTTACTCTCTGTGCTCGTGACACCTCACCCTGTGACGTTCTACCGCTCAGCCTTAAGCTACGGTAATGACGGTTGGTGTAAACCTCAAACTCTGTGCTCCTGACACCTCTCCCTGTGACGTTCTACCGTTCAGCCTTCGCTACGGTAATGACGGTTGGTTGTAAACCTCACTCTCTATGCTCGTGACACCTCTCCCTGTGACGTTCTACCACTCAACTACGGTACTGTCGGTTGGTTGTAAATATCACTCTCTATGCTCTTTACACCTCTCCTTGTGACGTTCTACCACTCAGCTACGGTACTGTCGGTTGGTAGTAAACCTCACTCTCTGTGCTCGTGACACCTCTCCTTGTGACGTTGTACCACTCAGCTACGGTACTGTCGGTTGGTTGTAAATATCACTCTCTATGCTCTTTACACCTCTCCTTGAGACGTTTTACCACTCAGCTACGGTACTGTCGGTTGGTTGTAAACATCACTCTCTGTGCTCGTGACACCTCTCCTTGTGACGTTGTACCACTCAGCTACGGTACTGTCGGTTGGTAGTAAACCTCACTCTCTGTGCTCGTGACACCTCTCCCTGTGACGTTGTACCACTCAACTACGGTACTGTCGGTTGGTTGTAAATATCACTCTCTATGCTCTTTACACCTCTCCTTGTGACGTTGTACCACTCAGCTACGGTACTGTCGGTTGGTAGTAAACCTCACTCTCTATGCTCGTGACACCTCTCCCTGTGACGTTGTACCACTCAACTACGGTACTGTCGGTTGGTTGTAAATATCACTCTCTATGCTCTTTACACCTCTCCTTGTGACGTTGTACCACTCAGCTACGGTACTGTCGGTTGGTAGTAAACCTCACTCTCTGTGCTCGTGACACCTCTCCTTGAGACGTTTTACCACTCAGCTACGGTACTGTCGGTTGGTTGTAAATATCACTCTCTATGCTCTTTACACCTCTCCTTGAGACGTTTTACCACTCAGCTACGGTACTGTCGGTTGGTTGTAAATATCACTCTCTATGCTCTTTACACCTCTCCTTGTGACGTTCTACCACTCAGCTACGGTACTGTCGGTTGGTAGTAAACCTCACTCTCTGTGCTCTTTACACCTCTCCTTGTGACGTTCTACCACTCAGCTACGGTACTGTCGGTTGGTTGTAAATATCACTCTCTATGCTCTTTACACCTCTCCTTGAGACGTTTTACCACTCAGCTACGGTACTGTCGGTTGGTAGTAAACCTCACTCTCTGTGCTCGTGACACCTCTCCTTGTGACGTTCTACCACTCAGCTACGGTACTGTCGGTTGGTAGTAAACCTCACTCTCTGTGCTCGTGACACCTCTCCTTGAGACGTTTTACCACTCAGCTACGGTACTGTCGGTTGGTTGTAAATATCACTCTCTATGCTCTTTACACCTCTCCTTGTGACGTTCTACCACTCAGCTACGGTACTGTCGGTTGGTAGTAAACCTCACTCTCTGTGCTCGTGACACCTCTCCTTGTGACGTTCTACCACTCAACTACGGTACTGTCGGTTGGTTGTAAATATCACTCTCTATGCTCTTTACACCTCTCCTTGTGACGTTCTACCACTCAGCTACGGTACTGTCGGTTGGTAGTAAACCTCACTCTCTGTGCTCGTGACACCTCTCCCTGTGACGTTCTACCACTCAGCTACGGTACTGTCGGTTGGTTGTAAATATCACTCTCTATGCTCTTTACACCTCTCCTTGAGACGTTTTACCACTCAGCTACGGTACTGTCGGTTGGTTGTAAATATCACTCTCTATGCTCTTTACACCTCTCCTTGTGACGTTCTACCATTTAGCTACGGTACTGTCGGTTGGTAGTAAACCTCACTCTCTGTGCTCGTGACACCTCTCCTTGTGACGTTCTACCGCTCAGCTACGGTACTGTCGGTTGGTAGTAAACCTCACTCTCTGTGCTCGTGACACCTCTCCTTGTGACGTTGTACCACTCAGCTACGGTACTGTCGGTTGGTTGTAAATATCACTCTCTATGCTCTTTACACCTCTCCTTGAGACGTTTTACCACTCAGCTACGGTACTGTCAGTTGGTTGTAAACATCACTCTCTATGCTCTTTACACCTCTCCTTGAGACGTTTTACCACTCAGCTACGGTACTGTCGGTTGGTTGTAAACATCACTCTCTATGCTCGTGACACCTCTCCTTGTGACGTTGTACCACTCAACTACGGTACTGTCGGTTGGTTGTAAATATCACTCTCTATGCTCTTTACACCTCTCCTTGTGACGTTGTACCACTCAGCTACGGTACTGTCGGTTGGTAGTAAACCTCACTCTCTGTGCTCGTGACACCTCTCCCTGTGACGTTCTACCACTCAACTACGGTACTGTCGGTTGGTTGTAAATATCACTCTCTATGCTCTTTACACCTCTCCTTGTGACGTTCTACCACTCAGCTACGGTACTGTCGGTTGGTAGTAAACCTCACTCTCTGTGCTCGTGACACCTCTCCTTGTGACGTTGTACCACTCAACTACGGTACTGTCGGTTGGTTGTAAACATCACTCTCTATGCTCTTTACACCTCTCCTTGAGACGTTTTACCACTCAGCTACGGTACTGTCGGTTGGTTGTAAACATCACTCTCTATGCTCTTTACACCTCTCCTTGTGACGTTTTACCACTCAGCTACGGTACTGTCGGTTGGTTGTAAACATCACTCTCTATGCTCTTTACACCTCTCCTTGTGACGTTTTACCACTCAGCTACGGTACTGTCGGTTGGTAGTAAACCTCACTCTCTGTGCTCGTGACACCTCTCCTTGTGACGTTGTTCCACTCAACTACGGTACTGCCGGTTGGTTGTAAACATCACTCTCTATGCTCTTTACACCTCTCCTTGTGACGTTGTACCACTCAGCTACGGTACTGTCGGTTGGTAGTAAACCTCACTCTCTGTGCTCGTGACACCTCTCCTTGTGACGTTGTACCACTCAACTACGGTACTGTCGGTTGGTTGTAAACATCACTCTCTATGCTCTTTACACCTCTCCTTGAGACGTTTTACCACTCAGCTACGGTACTGTCGGTTGGTTGTAAACATCACTCTCTATGCTCTTTACATCTCTCCTTGTGACGTTTTACCACTCAGCTACGGTACTGTCGGTTGGTAGTAAACCTCTCTCTCTGTGCTCGTGACACCTCTCCTTGTGACGTTGTACCACTCAACTACGGTACTGTCGGTTGGTTGTAAACATCACTCTCTATGCTCTTTACACCTCTCCTTGTGACGTTTTACCACTCAGCTACGGTACTGTCGGTTGGTAGTAAACCTCACTCTCTGTGCTCGTGACACCTTTCCTTGTGACGTTGTACCACTCAACTACGGTACTGTCGGTTGGTTGTAAATATCACTCTCTATGCTCTTTACACCTCTCCTTGTGACGTTGTACCACTCAACTACGGTACTGTCGGTTGGTTGTAAATATCACTCTCTGTGCTCGTGACACCTCTCCTTGTGACGTTTTACCACTCAGCTACGGTACTGTCGGTTGGTAGTAAACCTCTCTCTCTGTGCTCGTGACACCTCTCCTTGTGACGTTGTACCACTCAACTACGGTACTGTCGGTTGGTTGTAAACATCACTCTCTATGCTCTTTACATCTCTCCTTGTGACGTTTTACCACTCAGCTACGGTACTGTCGGTTGGTAGTAAACCTCACTCTCTGTGCTCGTGACACCTCTCCTTGTGACGTTGTACCACTCAACTACGGTACTGTCGGTTGGTTGTAAATATCACTCTCTATGCTCTTTACAACTCTCCTTGTGACGTTTTACCACTCAGCTACGGTACTGTCGGTTGGTAGTAAACCTCACTCTCTGTGCTCGTGACACCTCTCCTTGTGACGTTGTACCACTCAACTACGGTACTGTCGGTTGGTTGTAAATATCACTCTCTATGCTCTTTACACCTCTCCTTGTGACGTTCTACCACTCAACTACGGTACTGTCGGTTGGTTGTAAATATCACTCTCTATGCTCTTTACACCTCTCCTTGTGGCGTTGTACCACTCAACTACGGTACTGTCGGTTGGTTGTAAATATCACTCTCTATGCTCTTTACACCTCTCCTTGTGACGTTCTACCACTCAACTACGGTACTGTCGGTTGGTTGTAAATATCACTCTCTATGCTCTTTACACCTCTCCTTGTGACGTTCTACCACTCAACTACGGTACTGTCGGTTGGTTGTAAATATCACTCTCTATGCTCTTTACACCTCTCCTTGTGACGTTCTACCACTCAACTACGGTACTGTCGGTTGGTTGTAAATATCACTCTCTATGCTCTTTACACCTCTCCTTGTGACGTTCTACCACTCAACTACGGTACTGTCGGTTGGTTGTAAACATCACTCTCTATGCTCTTTACACCTCTCCTTGTGACGTTTTACCGCTCAGCTACGGTACTGTCGGTTGGTAGTAAACCTCACTCTCTGTGCTCGTGACACCTCTCCTTGTGACGTTGTACCACTCAGCTACGGTACTGTCGGTTGGTTGTAAATATCACTCTCTATGCTCTTTACACCTCTCCTTGTGACGTTCTACCACTCAACTACGGTACTGTCGGTTGGTAGTAAACCTCACTCTCTGTGCTCGTGACACCTCTCCTTGTGACGTTCTACCGCTCAGCTACGGTACTGTCGGTTGGTTGTAAATATCACTCTCTATGCTCTTTACACCTCTCCTTGTGACGTTCTACCACTCAACTACGATACTGTCGGTTGGTAGTAAACCTCACTCTCTGTGCTCGTGACACCTCTCCTTGTGACGTTCTACCGCTCAGCTACGGTACTGTCGGTTGGTTGTAAATATCACTCTCTATGCTCTTTACACCTCTCCTTGTGACGTTTTACCACTCAGCTACGGTACTGTCGGTTGGTAGTAAACCTCACTCTCTGTGCTCGTGACACCTCTCCTTGTGACGTTGTACCACTCAGCTACGGTACTGTCGGTTGGTTGTAAATATCACTCTCTATGCTCTTTACACCTCTCCTTGTGACGTTCTACCACTCAACTACGATACTGTCGGTTGGTAGTAAACCTCACTCTCTGTGCTCGTGACACCTCTCCTTGTGACGTTTTACCACTCAGCTACGGTACTGTCGGTTGGTTGTAAACATCACTCTCTATGCTCTTTACACCTCTCCTTGTGACGTTCTACCGCTCAGCTACGATACTGTCGGTTGGTTATGAACCTCACTTTTTGTGCTCGCGATAACTTTAACATTGGTAGGCTACTTTGCTTTATGACAATTAAAAGAATCTGTCAAGGGCTTGTAGTACTGTTTATGTATACCAGTTCTTTTTATGATGTAAAAGATTTGATGGTTTTAAAGTCACACTAAAAAGAAGCAATGTTTACACAAGAATAAATATAAATCACTTTTATGAGTATTAATACATTCACTAGTAATAGAAAAGCGTTGGATCTTTTAGAGCCGGTGAGTGTAGTCAAGGTACTTTTATTAAATTTCAAATTCTTTACCACAATCCTTGGCCTTAACCTTTAAAATGAATCTAATTAAGATATTTTATTAATTTTCTTCTTAGCACAAGAAATTTCGTGGGGACTGATTCACTTATGAAATTGAATATGTAAATTCTATGATAACTTTTTATTTACTAAATTACTTATTTACGCAGGAGACGTATTGACATGCCTTAATTGAACTAAATTTATGTTACACATAAACAATTTATTTCAATATCTAGTGATAAAATGCAGTTTATACTTCCTCGAGGTGTTTCGTTAATATATAACTTCATAAACATTATTATCTTTAAAATTAGACATATTAGCCCCGGACAGACGATCAATAATTGACTAAAACACGTAAGTAATTATTATTTTGTTACTATCAAATTGATTATTTAAACGTTCTATTTTAAAAACAATAATGTAATACATTTCTTAGTATATTTTCAGTGTATGAAACATTAATTTTATGAAAATCTATTCAAGTCTACAAATCCATTACCAATATTCATAACGTACTCTCGTGATATTGACATGACTTATTATTTGATATACAACTAGATAACTTTTTGACAACTAGATAACTAATAAATTTGACAAACCACATTCACAAACTTGTGTGACTCCCTGTGGTCTGAGGAATAATGCTCAACTAGGGGAACCCCTGCACGCTTTGCATGCCAAACCCGTATTCGACCTCGGTATGTGACTTTTGACTAAACATATAAGTAGGTACACTATGTCAAGTAAAACCATAATATGTAACTTTATTTACCGTACACTTCTTATAGACGAGTGGACATTTTTACGAAAATCCTTTGGAGAAACCAACCACTACCGTGTACCTAGACTGACTCAATCCCGTTGATTCACGCTTGCTGCAACCTCGACATGGATTGTCTATGAAGTTTTTTGTCGATTGCATGCCTTTCATGTAAACCCTTTGTCATTGCAGAGAGTGGGACCAATGTAGGCCTCAGAGTTGCGTCAGACTTACCCCGACTATCCGTGGCAGGAGCTCGTCGCATTCCTCATAAATATTCGGATTCTTATTTTATGCCTTAAAAAAGCGTTAAACCGATAAAAGGGTATTAGAATAGAAATAACAGATATTTTTTTTAATTAGAATAATTATTAATATGTGTTGGTACATAAACAGTACAAGTGAACGACAGATAACACAAATATTCCACAATATAAGTACAAACTGCACTAATATACGACAATATAAGTACAAAATTCACAAATATGTCAAAATACAAGCACAAAATGCACAAATATACCACAATATAAGTACAACATTTACAAATATGTCAAAATACAAGGACAAAATGTGCAAATATACCACACTACAAGTACAAAATGCACAAATACACCACAATATAAGTACAAACTGCACTAATATACCACAATACAAGTAAAAAATACGCAAATATAGCATAATATTTGTACAAAATTCACAAATATGTCAAAATACAAGCACAAAATGCACAAATATACCACAATATAAGTACAACATTCACAAATATGTCAAAATACAAGGACAAAATGTGCAAATATACCACACTACAAGTACAAAATGCACAAATATACCACAATATAAGTACAAACTGAACTAATATACCACAATACAAGTAAAAAATGCGCAAATATAGCATAATATTTGTACAAAATTCACAAATATGTCAAAATACAAGCACAAAATGCGGAAATATATTAGAGTACAAGTACAAACTGCATAAATATTACGATGAGCAAATCCTCTTTTGTGAATTCCTCTGGTCTGAGGAAGGTGAACGTGGTTTGCCGAAATCGAGCACAGTAATATATGTGAATGTTTTACTTATAATGTAAATATTTTGTGCTTGTATTTTGATACTTTTGTGCTTTTGTATTTAGTTTTTTTAATTAGCATAAAACTAGTTGATACATCTAGGCCTCACAAAAGAATCTCTCTGGTCTGAGAGTAGTAAGCGTGGTTCACCGAAATCGATCACCATAATATTTGTGCATTTTGTACTTTTATTGTAATATATTTGTGCATTTGTGCTTATATTGTAAACAATTTGTGTTGTGTGACGTTTACTTGTACTGTTTTTGTATTTGTATTGCGGTATATTTGTGCATTTTGTGCTTATATTGTAATAAATTTGTGTTGTGTGACGTTTACTTGGACTGTTTTTGTATTTGTATTGCGGTATATTTGTACATTTTGTGCTTATATTGTGATATATTTTGTGTTGCGTGACGTTCACTTGTACCATAATAATAATAGACAGCGGCTTCCAATGCCAAGAGCACGAAATCATGAACTCAGCACAATTTTATCGAATGTGATAGCTGAAAAGGTTAACTGTCAATTTTAATAGATTAAAAAGTAGTACCCTCAAATCTGCGATGAAAAATGCAATACATATAATTGTATATAAATACCTAAATTAAAAAGTAAATCATACTTAAGCTGAAACCTCTTATACATATATTTAAAGCCGATACAACAGTTTTATCGACGGCGTCAAATTAAAATTTATTATATGCATAATCCGACTTCTAGATATGTTATACACTCTCCGCTAATAGTATCAACTATCACTCTTAACAATATATAATTTGGTGATTATGATCTAATTATTGTAAGCCAATTTGCATTGTTATAAGATAACTGTATTAGGCTATGTAGTGTAGGCTGAAAAAGGCTAAGTTTAAATTGTAATCAATATTTCTGTAACTACTGTTTTAGAAACCAAGTATCTAGTTATCTAATATTCTTTGTAAATATTCTATATGTATATATATATATTTATATAATTTTCTTACAAATAAATCAATTAATTGTTGTAATACAATCTAAATCGAGTTGTAATACAATTCGATTATAATTATTTTAAATGGTCTAACCTGTAAACTTGGTACTGTAGATTCTGGACTTTCTATAACGTTCTAGACATATCAAAATATTCTTCGGTAACTCTTTAGCCAATCTTTGGGATTTAGTTCAGGACATGAAAACAAACGAAAAATGTCATATAACAGTATGGTCTAACTCACTTCCTTAACCGTCTGTCCGTATGTTTGTGATTTTTATTAAAAAATATTAATAATATCTCAGGAACCTTAAATGCCACAGATGTCAAATTTTGCATATTTAGTGATACTGATAGCACCTAAACGTAAAAATATTTTCGATATTTTTATTCAAACCTTTGGAAATAGCTTAGGATAGGAAAATTCATGATTTTTTCTGTCAATTTTTAATTTTTAAAACGTAAACTATTTTCAAACGGTTACTTAAAAAATATCGAAAATAATTGTACTTGTAGGTGCTATTAGCCTTATTAAGTATGAACAATTTAAATTCTGTGAAATTTATGGTTCTTGAGATATTAATTTTGATATAAAAATCACAAACATACGGACAGACGGTTAACGAAGCAAGGACCATACTGTTATATGACGTTTTAGTTGCTTTTCATATCCAAAACTAAATCCCAAAGTTAAACTAAAGATTTTTTGGCCCAAACAACCTCTATAAAGTAGATAATGTTATTAGCAAATTATTTATTACATTCAAATACACTTTTTAAAACATTGTTATTTACATAATAAAAATGAAGCAACTATTTAAACTACTTCAAACCTTTTTTGTTTTGGCTTTGCACAAATGATGTTTGTAGGGCATTCTAATATGTTTTACTTTCTAAATCTTGGTAATATTTATACAGTTTAAAAGTCAGGTTTCGATTAAATTTTTTACTTAATTTCTTATGAGTGATCACCAAAAACATTTAGTTTCATCTCATAAAAGTGTTTACAAATTATTAATCAAGTACTACTACTTGGTACTTTTTTTGTTTTTTGTTGGTGTTTTTAGTACAGTAAAAGTTTTTAAATTTCAAATAAGTATGATTTTCATCGAAAATTGATAACAGCCGTTATAAAACTGGAATGGAACTATCTGGAGGTGACATTTGACGGATGATTAGTTTTAAATCAGTCCAGTAGTTTACAACAAATCACCAGAAAAAAACATGAAAGGACATATTTTAAACATATTATTTGTTCTAAAGATACAATAATATTTGAATAATTATTGAATAAACTATTTTAAATATACCAAATATTCCTTTAAATTAAATCTTACAAAAACTGTCTTACGACACGGATCTAGATTATATTAACTACATTCAACATAATAAAGAAGGTTGTCTTACAAAAAAAATTTAAATCTGGGGGACACCCCTGCACGCTTGCGTGCCAACCCCGTCACCCCTTGCGCTCGTGTTATATCGCCTTGTGACTAATTAGGCCGGACGGTAAACGACTTGCGTATTATATTTAGTGCAAGTAGAGGTTCTAGCAGCAGAGGGGAATCTTTCCACCGCTGAGCTACCTTGCTTCATGGAAGTAACTAACTTTCGCTTTTCTATTCACTGTATAAATTATTATTCATTGTGTAGTTGATATTATTGATTGTTATTTGAATACTAAATAATGATTTAACTTAATCATTCTAGGCGTGATTCGTTGGTGTTAATCAAACCAATCAATGGTTAGTGCCGATAGTGGCATAATGGGCGGGATTGTTATTGCGCCACCAGCACGCGACCTTTCGTCAGATTGGTTGCCACGACAATTTAAAAATGGAATTACACAGTGGGAGAATAGTAATTCTGTCTCACTTGCAACACTCAGTGCATCTCTTTCACACCAGTGCATTGAAAATCTCGTTTTCTTAGCGGCCTATGTATATTGACTACACTAACATTAAGGGCGACTTTAACGGAACAGAACTATTATTTAATATTGTTTTTGTTTAACACGTTTTTTTTTTTTTTTTTTTTTTTAACAAATCACTGAAACCAGATGGTTTTACATCCACACTAAAAATATGCATAACATTATGAACAACCGTTAATGTGTATTATTATGGACCCTGAAGTGATAGATAATCGTTGGATCTTTTATGGCCGGTGGATTGGATCCCAGTTTAATTTTTACATTTCTGCATAGAGAATAAGGAAACAAAGGTCGTACTCATTAGTGCGCTAAATGTGTGTCGAGTGGAAGGCACATGTAAGGGCTAGCACCTTGTCAGTTTCTTCACTATTCCCCCAAAAATACTCAAGGATTAACATAGTAATTATTACTTCAGATCTACAAAGAAGTATGTTAGTATATCTGTATAACAGCCACTGAGACGTTCCACGGCCGCTGTGGCCACAAGAAAGTGACCTTGGGTTTTTTCTTGTAATTTATAATATAACTCCAAATTCACTTGGCCCTTAAGCTATAAAATTAAATAAATTATATTATTATATAATTATTATATTCTTCCTAGCTCGAGATATTTAATAGGGACCGCGAATAGCTTAAGAAATTAAATTGATACAATAGTCCAATAATTAATTTACAAGAATACGATCGTTGTAAACAACATTGTTTGATTACCTGAAAAGCAATTTCATGATGTGATTCTTATTATGAGAGTTTTCTTCGGATTCTCAACAAAATGTAAGTCGCCTATTAAAGAGGGGCTTCCTCGGGACGTCTTCATTCTTTACAGTAAAATTATCTGTTACATAAAGTTTGAATTTCTGCATCATATTAACCCTAGTCTGTGTTTTTATTAACTTGCATGCCTGGACATGAGTTTAGTATATATTTATTGATTGTGGCTTATTGTTTATTTTTACAATTTGTTGTTATTTTTCTCTTGTAGTTTCTGTTACATTGTGTTTATTTGGAACGGTGTTATAAATTTATAACACATTACATTGATATTGTTGTTAAAAGGACTTAATGCATGTTGATGGAATTGTAATTACATTTTGTATTACTTAACTGGTTTCTGATTGTTCCTCGATTATTTATATTCCATGTTACTTTAAATTGTATGTATTTTTGTGTTATTTTATAATAAGCACATGCAGCAGAGAAGCATTTAAATAAATGATTTAAATTCAATTCAGTTAGGCACAACTTAAAAATCTAAACCTCATTCCTCATAAAATAAAATTAAGTGAATTAAAAAATATTCTCTCATGAAATCTGATGGATATTACGAACATTTAAAAATGTTTGAGACACTTAAATTAAATGTAAATGGGCTATTTATAACAAATTACATTTGAGCTGTTTTAAAAAACAATACATTTTTAATGTTTTTAATTAAAAATGTCTTATTAATACAATTTTAAATTCACGTAAACAAAATTGATATATACTGAATACAAGATCGTAAATTAAAAAACTACGAAAATATAACGTTTCCATAGTTATTATAATTAAAACATTAAGTTTATAGTTTATTATCCATCAGTGACAGTTAATTCTGGATCAAACATCAGTTAAATGAGGAGTTAATGTTTAGTGGAGGAGTTGGTGTTTAGTGGAGTTGTTCTTCCACAGCTAAAAGACCGTATAACTTGCAAACACCACATTTTTAGCTAATTATTTAAACGTTTTGAAAAGCACTCGTGGTAAACCAATCTAGGACGGATCAAATTTATTGCAGCCTCCTTGTTGTTTACCATTAATTTCTTTCAAGTAAGCAACAATGTTTGTTGAAGAATTAAAAAATATAATTCATAAAAGTTGTATTTTGAATTTCGATTCAACTATTTTAGTCGATTTTATCTGCTTTTATCAGTTAATTATCGAAACATCTGTAATGTTTGTTGGATATATCGAGCCACATAGTTTTGGAAACTCCATTTCGTATACATTTTTACATTTGATTTATCATGAGGTTTAATAATTTGTATCCTACTTGGAAGAAAAAAGTATCGGAATTTTTAACTAGTTTTCACTGTGCACCAACTTTAACTTGTATTACTCAAACATTTTTGATGTATCGCATTTATATTTTGAATCTTGGTTGATAGGGATGTTTTCTATACGTTTTGATCATTTTAAAATTGTAACTTTCCAATAAAAAAAATCCTTATCAATGTTCTGAAACAGAGTTTTCTTGGTTTCTAGACGTTGTTAAATTAATTACTTGGTCTTGTAATTCTTATGTATTTCATAGTTAAAATGGATTACTTTTACATTCGTAAATAAATTAAGTGATTTTAAATTAATTTATGTTGTTTTAAAACTACTCAATTTATTTTCGCACTTAAAAGTTTTGTAACTATACATTTTATAAGAATTACAACGAGACAAAGTAATCAATGTTATGACCTCTAGAAGCCAATAAAACGTTATTTCAGGATATAGATAAAAATTGTTGTTTGTAAGTTCAATCCACTATTCAAAACGTTCACACATCTCCTTTCATACTTTAAAATGCTATGACTTTTGCGTGTCTCTGGAAGTGAAAATAAAAAATTGTATGGCCTTATGTACAAACTTGATATATTTAGAAAAACAAAATTACGTCAAAACCATAATCCAGAGACTTTAATGTTAAAATATATTTATTTACGAATGTAAAAGTAGTCCATTTTTAACTATGAAATGCATAATAAGAAGGCCAAGTAATTAATTTAACAACGTCTAGAAACCAAGAAAACGTTGTTTCAGAACATTGATAAGAACTTTGTTATTGGAAAGTTTCAATTCTAAAATTATCAAAACGTGTAGAAAACATTCCTATCAACCAAGATTCTAAATATAAATGCGGTACATCAAAAATGTTTGAGTAATACAAGTTGAAGTTTCACAGTGAAAACTAGTTAAAAATTCAGATACTTTTTTCTTCCAACTAGAATAAAAATTACTAAACCTCATAATAAAATGTAAAACTTTATACGTTATAGCGTACAACTAAACGATAAAAACAAGGGTAAAATTTTATTTTTCACAGAACTACTAATTTCTTAGTAAACAACTTTCAAATTCGGGTACATATAATTTCTGCGCCGACAGTAGGGTTTGTTTGGGAACAAGCGGCAAGTGCCTTCAATTAGCAGAACGCAATATGACTGCTGTATCTGAATTGCCAACCAGCGCCGTGGCTTCTTCTACATTGCACTACGTATACGGTCTAAATTACCACATACTGTTTTACAATGATTTTTAAAATTATATATTATTTCAATATTGTTACACTATACACTTTTACATTATTTTATAAATAAATGAATACCTATGGCATGGAGGAAGAGCTGTAGGAATAGTTCAATCTAATCACATCTATTCAATAAAGAAAAAAAAAAATACTTGTTATATTGTAATACCTTTATTGAGCTACGTTTATTACCAATGAAATTTGATAAAAATAAAGAACACTAAAAACAAACATTTATGAAATAAAATTAGTTACAGCTTTAGAGACGAATTTTTTAATTACTAATGGACAATATAATGAATTTAGATATTTTAAATTTAGTATTTCATTACACAAATTAAGTTTTAGTATGGTTCCTCAAGTTTTAATTAGGATATCATAGACATAACATTTAGAAATATTACAATTTATATCCCTTTAAAAATTCATACGTAAGTACGTATACAGTATAATATCAATTGATATATGATAACAATATTTATTGCAATTACATGGTTTACTTAATAATTTAAAAGTAAAATAAGTAAAAAGTTATCCTATAAAACAACAGCTAGTTAGAATCAATTACGGTTTTTTTCATCTCATTCTTCACTTCCTTAAATTGTGACATTACAAGTGTATCTGTTAAATTTATTGATTGATATGAATAGGCATCTTTTTTGACATGGAAAACATTAATTTACACTGAATTCAAACATGAAAACAAGCTACAAGTTTCCGTAACTTTCCGAAAATAAGTACATACAGTTCCCTGGAACTGCATGTTTACGATTGAAAATGAACTGTATATATGTATAAATCCATAATCTTCAGACGGTGTTTAAGGCGAACTATACCAACACTATTCATTTTACTCCTAATTTAATCTTAGTAAATATTATTTTGGACAATCAGTAATTATAAGATAAAAATATCATCTTGAAAAAAGTAATGACAAAAATATCATTGATCATATTTACAATTATTTGCAATATATTTCAACGATAATTTCTTTTTTTTAATGTAACACACACAACGAATAATTTACGAATTTTGTTAATAGTATGTACTGTATATATATATATATATATATATATATATATATATATATATATATATATATATATACAATTGTTTAAAACCCTTATAGTACCATGGTGAAATTTTTGAAGTTAAAACATTCTGCACCCAAATTGTTACATGGTAGTTAGTCTAAAAGTGCCAAGCCGCAAATGGCAAATTTGTAAAGATTCACATAAAAATTCATAAATATTTTTCCAAACAATATATTTTTACAAATCAGATGTTGAATTGTTGTTTATTAGATAAGAATAACTTGTTAAAACATTAACTTCAAATAAACGTGTTAATTTTTTATAAGCTCTTGAACTGAAAAATTTAATTCTTTTTAAACATTTGTTGTTCGAGCTTATTATCACAATATAAAATGTAACATTTTTACTATAGAAAGTTTTTTACTATTGGTCCTTATTATAATTTTTACACAACATACAAATTGTAAGTTGTGTTTTTTTTTTTTTTAAATAATCCCACAATAATTTATTTTAGTTTTTTATTTTATTTGGTATTAATTTTTTTTTATTTTTTACTTGAGAGCCGACCTTCCATATTTAGCATAACCTACACATATATGTAAGCAAATATTTTAATGTAATATCACTAAAAAATTATAATAAGCACTAAAATCGATAATGATCAATAAAAACAAAAACAACTATTCAAAATAATATGTAAACACTAACCAACAACAAGCACTTGTAAGATGAAAGATAGACTTGACAACAAATAAAATTATTAAAGGTATCAATTAAAACATAATACTAAAATGTGTAAGAGAAATTATGAAACATCCTTCAAATTAATTTTGAATACTTTATGTAAAATAATGAGAATACCATAAAAAGTACGATTTCAACCACAACTTCACAACCTATGCACCGATTACAAAAATGTGTATACCAAATTACTCGGCATTTATAGAGATTTCCAATGAGTTATCACACACCATATCGTCCTATTTGAATTTATTTAGCTAAATTAAGAAAAAATCCGTAAAAATATGGGTTGAGATTTTATATTTTTATGACTAAATTGATTTGAACTTCACGAAGATTATCTAATTAGGAACGTTTCATTAATTTTAAAAAGCCTTAAGGTTACAATTTAGCTTTATGGCATGTTAAAAATAGTATTTTGAAAACGCATAAAAAGTGGGTTTTTGTACACAGCCCCTAAACGGTTGGTGCGATTTCAACTTTTTTTACCAGAAAGGCTACATTTTTGATGGGCCGTCATTAGAGGTATTACAAGGTATGGGTTATAATTTGACAGTTTTGAGTTTGGATTAGTGGGGGGGGGGGTTAGGGGTAACAACCCGTTTTTGGAAATATTTTGGATGGAAGTTGTTCGATTTTGAAGCGAAAAATGTGGGAAATTTTCAAATAAACACATTGTATAATTAATAACAGGTTTTTGTTATGTTTGGTTCTTGAATCTAAAATTTTATTGTAGTTTTTTTTAACAAAGTATTATTATTATTAAATGTTCGAATTTGTTCCCATTACCATTCATACAGCAGTACAATCTGTTTTCGAACTCTTGCCTAACGTTTCGGAAGATTTCCCTTGTTATGCTTCTACACTCCATTACGTGCTTCAAAATCGAACAACAGAAAAGTTCTGTTTTAGCGGACCTATATTACTTATTGGTAATAGTTTTTTAATTAACATAATACGTGTTGGTATATATACAGTACAAGTAAACGTCACACAACACAAATTTATTACAGTATAAGCACAAATATTATGGTGGTCGATTTCGGTGAACCACGCTCACCTTCCTCAGACTAGAGGGATTCACAAAAGAAATCACCAGAGGGATTTCTTGTAATAAATTTGTGTTGTGTGACGTTTACTTATACTGTATTTATTGGGAGAACAAAAAAAAATATATATTTCTAAAAATGGTTTTGTTACCCCTAACCCATTTTGAAAACGACAGATTTCCAATGGCCACACAAAAAGTGTAATGGACTTAAGTCAGGTGATCTTGCAGGCCATTCAGTTGCTCCTTTTCTACCGATCCACCGGCCCGGATAATGGTTATTTAACCATTGACACACACGAAGAGCATAATGAGGAGGGGCTCCACTTGCTGGAAACGAAGAATATTTTCACCTAAATTTAACTGTCCAATTTTATTTTCCTGATTTTCAATTGTTTCTATAATATGAGATTCGATTGCATTTTCAAACAAATCTAGATATAATTCTCCATTTAAAATTCCGTCTGTAAACAAGGGGCCTACAATAGTGTCACCTAAAATTCCTGCCCGAACATGCATTGCGTTGAACCTTCTACAAACATGTGAGGGTTTTGTTCAGACCAACAATGTTGTTCAAAATACAATTTAGTTGGAATGTACATTAAACCACTGAAACAAATATACTTGAAAAAGATTTTCCATTCCTATTGATAAGATAACTCATTTATTCACAGAACTGTATTCTTCTATCAAAGTCCTCTCGTTACGTGTGTAATAAATTTGCATTTCATAGTTAGGATATTAGAAACTATCTCCAAACCATTGGTGATTTGGAACACCCCCTAACTTGTTTCCAGTTTATAAACAATTTGCTTGTTGAATATGCCATTAAAGTAATATTTACCCGTACGACACTTTATGGTATGGTGTTTCAATTTTATTAGGAATCACTTGGGGTCCAAGATCAGGAAGTCAACTTCAAAATTTTAAATAGGAACGTGGTTAAATGATATTTATTTTTTAACACCGCCATTTTAAGATAAAGATTATATCACAATCAGAATTTAAAAGCTTGGATCGTTCTTTAGTTATTTATTATTTTGTGATCCAGGAGGAAGTTTTAAACAATCAAACAATCAATCGATATGAATTCCAAAATAAAATGAACATTAGGACTACTGATATTAAAAAAATACATTTTTGAAAAAAAATTGGTATTATATAGTGAATAACAAATGTTATTCGATTTCCTTTAACTATGTTTCCTTGGTGCTTATTAATTTGTTTCTTTATTTTTGTTTCGTTTGTTATTTATTTTAAGATTACCTATATATTAAAGATATTTTATTATGATAAAATTAGTTGATCTCTCAAATAGCTATATGCTAGAGAGATTAAAAAAGACACTGCAATGTAAAAATAAATTTAAGAAATAATAAATGATTTTGAATTTGAATTTGTTATTTTATTCAATTGGTCATCGCCTATATATTTTCTTACTTAAAACTGATTTGTCAAGGATAAAACAAAAACGCCTTGAAAACACAATACAAATCTTTTTTGTTTTAGTCATGACAATGTTTAAATTAGAAAATAAATAGGTGATGATAAATTAAATTAAATAAAACAATAATTAATAACTAAAGAATGACTTATGCTTTTTAAACTATAATTGAGATTAAACTAAAATTAAACTATAATTTAAACTATCGTTTTCAGTTTGAAGTGGTGGCGTTAAATGACATATGGCTTGACCACATTCTCATTTAAAACTTTGAAGTTGACTTATAGATTTAAGACACCACGTAACTCCTAATAACATTGAAACACTAAAAATGTTGCTTTGGTTAATATTAATTTAATGGTACAGTATATTAAAAAATCAAACCTTTTATAAAATGCGGAAACAAATTAGGGTTAACTGACTTACAACTCACCATGTAGCCTTAGTATTTCTTTGGTCACTTACTTTGGTCTTATTATTTCTTTGAACTAGACCAAAGCCATTAAAAAGACGATTTTCATCGACACAAACAAATTTCAAATAGATTTATGTTTTTCATTTCAAATCTAAGGCTGTTGACAGTCGGCGTTCATGTAACTATCGGTGGTGGATATCCGCGATGGTTTCACAACCCTTAGCCCTTAACCCGAATGATTGCCTTCGTGCACTATCGATCATTTCCCGGAAAGGGAGTCAGCCACAAACGGCCTCAGTGATTGGATAATAAACTAACCATTACCTAATGATTCCTGTTGATAGTACAGTCCTGTGGTTAGAAGGATTGCTAGAGCGTGCCTGGACTTCCTGCAGGTGATATATTTCGGAGTTACGTCCGTTAATTTGTTTCAACAGTTCTTTAGGAACTCGAAAGAGATGGGTACCAAACATGTCGACATTAACACCAATCGTGTATAAATTGGAGTTCAAGATTTATTAAAAAGGTTTATAACATTTTGTTATGTTTATATATTTATTACAGCCCTTAAAAGAATCAAACATACCAATGAGGTATTGTAAGCCACGAAACCTTAAAACTAAGGTTAATACCATTAAAAAACCTCTCTTAATAGGAAAACATATAAATTCAAATAAGTAGTCTTCACAATTTAAAAAAGTTACCTCCAGTATACTTTCCTACCACTATAAAGTTTATACTACAGTAAAGTTTACTTAACTCTGAAATAAAACGACTTACTGAAACACAAAAATTTGACAAAAGCATCGTCTGGAGCAAAGTTATAACTTCTGTCTTTTAGTTCCGACAGTTCAATGTGAAGCCGGCTACCGCCTAAAGACAGTGATTTTTACTTTTTATATTTTTGTACACAATCAACGATATTTATCATTAATATATATTTTTAAGAATAACCTATAGGGGTTACTAAACCTATACATAATTGGAACAGTGACATTGTGTAAACAAATCTGTAAATGTATAAATAATTCAATAAAAAATATACAAAAGAAAGTAATAATAAAATAAATTTAAATCTTTTACCTGTTCTTGATTACTGATCGTCATATATACAAAAGAATAAATGATTTCGTATAGTGTATTATTTAAATTTATTTACACAATTTTTAATATATTTATTGATTTTTAAATTTGATATATGTTGCCATACGAACAATATGTAAATAATGGCAAATTAATTTATGTGCATTTCTCAACAATTTTTAAAGAACTTTGCATCAGATATCTCTAGTGGATCTTTGGGTGGTGTTGAACTAGCGACTCCGATGCAGTAGTAGTCACTCCCTCCGTGTTGGCTTCATTGGAGACTAGAGGGTTGGTCGTTTCCTTAAACATAAACAATACATTAACGACTACGTAATTTCTCAGTTAAAACGTTCAAATAATATTCACCATGCTATACTTACATAGTCAGATTTTAGTGAGTCGAAAGATGACCATCCACTTGGAGTAAGGATATGATGGATATGGATGAAGCGCTGAGATTTCCACCATGACTTGCGTCTCTCCAAATACTCAAACTGAAACAATTCTTAGTGGCCAAATATCTCCCATATTTTATAATTTATGAAAAAATTATTTATAAAATTAAAATACCTGAGATCTAGGACATCTCGTACGAGGGATAGCTGTCGTTCTTCTTTATATGAACCTAAAATCAAATACTTTTTTAATTACAAAAGCTATTGAAAAGGAAGAAAAAAATCAATTCTAAAACAGATACATACTCTCCGAAAAACACCCACACCTCTCATCTATCAGGTAATGCTGCCTGGGTCGTTTATTACTGAATGCATCATCACTGGTAATGGACCGTGAACTAATAATAATCCTAAAAACACTACATTTTAGGTACTGTACTGATTATCAACATCAGCTTTGCTAAGACTCCACTACATCTACCATTGTGTACTATTCTACACTTTGTTAATGAAAGTTGTAATAGAGAATGTTTTGCCGTAGATCAGGAGCTGACCCGGATGCAAGATGCCTGACGGATGCCACCAACCAGCCGGGGGCGACTTGAACAACAACGGTGGTGGCGCCAAGTGCAGTAGTGGAGCGTGCTACGGCGGGGCTGGTGGAGGCGGTGCTGGAGGTGGCGGGTCTCAACCCCAACGGCGAGTCCAAGTCACTGCCAAGATACTGTTCGGCTCCGTCACTGCCATCTCCTCCATGAAGCACAACGAGAAGATGCAGCGCAAGAAGTCACAATGACCTTGGCTTCTTGATGGTGAGTTGATAAGTATGGGAAGTTCGATTGTACAAAGCGAGAGGATAAATAATCGATGTCAGATATTCTATGCGACAAGAAAAGTAAAATCACGGTTTAAGGTTGGATAGTAAAGTCTCGAGGTAATACAGACGAGGTAGGTTATACACTGCTTTTCACGTTTAGTTGGCAAACGATAAATGCTACAAGCAACGTATTTCAAGCATATATCTAAGTAATCCGAATGACAATTTTCACCAGTTTAAAGAGCGTTGCTTTCATCGCGCTCCGGTTAATTATGTGCGTTACATTGCGTAATCTTGCACATACAATACAACAACAAAATAAATAGATTTTGCCTTGACATCTCAAGTTAAAACTAACAAACTCACAGTTGATTGTGTAAATAGTGTTTGAGGATTGAGAATTGTCATTTAATATAAACCGAATGTGATACGTACATTATTATAGAGTCGTAACTTTTTGAGTAATTTTGTAACCGCAATTGAAATAAAACCTTGGCTTAAAGAAATTACGATGATTAAGGGCTAATAAAAACGAGTATGTGGTAACTGATAAATAAGTATGATAATAAAATTGTAATTAAGATTAGTTAATAATATTGTGTAAGATGGTAATTAGCTTATCAATTAGATATGATCATAAATAACAGCTGAAGAGAGTAAGATTGTCAAAAAGACTAACATTATAAAACACATTTATGGATAATGTATATTATTATATGGAGTGTATTATAAAATTACAGTTTTAAAACAAATAGTCACATTTTATACAACATTTAAAACTGTCAACTTATAGCTACATTTTATCTAACAAACCTCCAAGCTAGTAATACTAGCGATTTACTTATGGAGAAAGTTTGGACAAACAATGTGACGTTCTGCTACAGTCATGTGACTATATATTAGTATGTATTATAATAGTATGTAACATATTTACGTCACATCACTACTATCATGTGACAGACATGATGAGACTTAATTTTGTCATATAACTGACCATTTGACGAACCATATGTCACTGAAAATAAATGGTATTTGTCATATAAATAACTTCATGTAAAACACTTGCGTCATATCAAAAGTAATGCAGTCATTCAAGTTGTGTGACAAAGCTAGTTTTCAACACATAACAAATTTTCTTGACTCAGTTTTTATTACAGTTTTACAGTGTGTAAGCTAGTAAACGTCAAAGATTGTGATATAATATACAAACTTGTAATCTCAATTTAGAGTATAAAAGAGATGATACTCTAATTATAAACATTGCTTGTAAAAATAAAAAAAAAAAAAACACAAACAAATATTGACCTAGACATATTAAACGTCCATTCATTGAAAACATCCACATCGGACACACGTATCTCTTACGGGACACACGTATCTCTTACGGGCCACACGTATATCTTACGGGACAAACGTATCTCTTACGGGACACACGTATCTCTTACGGGACACACGTATCTCTTACGGGACACACGTATCTCTTACGGAACACACGTATCTCTTACGGAACACACGTATCTCTTACGGGACACACGTATCTCTTACGGGACACACGTATCTCTTACGGGACACACGTATCTCTTACGGGACACACGTATCTCTTACGGGACACATGTATCTCTTACGGGACACACGCATCTCTTACGGGACACACGTATATCTTACGGGACACACGTATCTCTTACGGGACACACGTACCTCTTACGGTGTAAACTGTGACCAAATAAATCTTGAAAGGTCAACGACTGAAACGAAGATCTAGTAAAGAGTCCTTCCATCATCTCTCTTGACGGGCATTCTTTACCAAGGGCTAGTTCTTGAACAGTTGTAGTTCAACTGCCTGGGAAAACACCAGGGGCTTGAGGTGCAAAAATGAGTAATCTACTCGGCCACAGGTCATTCAACTACTACAATATTATAAGGCCATCATTATCAGCCAAATAAGGAAAGATTATAAGACAATGCAACGATCACAAAAATGAATGTCTTTAGTAACAACCACGTACAGGTATATTTATTTTTAAAATAATAAAAAATAATAATTTAAAAAAATAAAATATATACTTTTTAACTATACAATACTACATGGGAGCACTCAGTATTCCACAGAATTTGTTATCTTTTTATATTTCTGTGAATAACACCGTCGACCATCATCTTTCGTGTCTTTTAATTGGTCCCCTGTTAATAGAAGGGCGAATATAATAAACCCCCTCTATTAAGTGTTTGGTTTATGATAATCACGATTTCGTTCAGATCACTTTAGCAGCACTCTACCCCAGTGTAGAGTTAATGCATACACATATTAACATGTAAAAATCTTAAACTATCAAATAAAAGTATCCAGTTTATAAATAAAAAAAATCATTCAATTTCAATTTGGATTGACTGTAGGAATGAAAATTGAAAAATATACTAATGGATCATATTATTGCACAGCTTTGTGAAAAATGTAATATTTTTATTTAATGTTATCTATTCATTAATTGCTCTAAATTTCTGTTCCTTATTTTTATTATGTAAGTAACCTAAATAATGAATGCATACAGTTTAATAAAAACACAATTTTTGCAATCTTGTGGTTGTTACATTTGGGGCTCTTAATACCACACTGTATGGTCAGTGTAACATAATTTAAAGTGTAGTATTCCAGAGTTAATGTCTGAAAAATGTACACAGAAGAATTAGTAGTTAAATATCAATAGACACATTTATGAGAAATGTTAACTGTTCGGTTTCATATTCTTCTCATATTAAAAAAAAAAAAACAATATTATTTTTATAAACCTCAAGTTAGGTGTTAAAATATTAGAAATGACAGAAAAGTTGATTATATTTATGTATTTAAATTAAAGTTTAATTTTAAAGAAGTTTACAAGGTGCCTATATGTGCCTTAAAAGGAATTAAATGAACAAGATCGTCCACTCCAACTATCACCACTTAATATAAACATGCACCCTTTGTTTCCAACACTGTAAATAAATTAAAGCATTATAAAATAGAAAATTACACGTTGAAAAAATCATTAATGAGCGTTAAAACATTCCATGAGCGTATCGAACTAACCACAGAAACGCTGAGACACCATACGTATTTACTGATTTACCACATTTGCTCCGAATTGTCCTCAGGCATTTATGTTTTGAGAACGTTAACAAAATTCTGCCCAATTCAAGTTCTAATGACGGCGTAATACGGCCTGATTTACCCCCATCTCACGTACGGTGTGGTGCTGTGGAGAGCTTCTGCAACAATCAGAGGCAGAAACAACTACCGAACTGGGAACGCTTGCCCTCACACGCAGGTGTTCGTTTTGTCAACAAGTTGCCGGATTTATTAATGAATGCCCCAACGCTCAAGGTGTTAAAACTCGTCTCAAACGCTGTTTAGCGTCTCATGCATTTTAATGTGTGGTCGAGGTTATGGCATATAAAAGAGAGACCGCATAATCAGAAGACTGACAACCGGTGTCGGAAGTGAGCTTTTAATATGAGTGCAACCGTAAATTGTGTATGTTTGACAGAGGCTTTGATGTGGGGTGGATGTTTTAGATGTTTATAAATTATGACGATTGCTATACATTTTTGTAATGTCATTGCAAAATAAATATTTGATTGATCGATTGATTGACTGATGTAGTTTGCTTGTGAATGGTCACTAAGTCATGAGGTATTACTAAATTACAACTCTAAACGTCACATGTTGAATAGTATTGTTGGAGTTAAACTTTGTTTCAATAATGCGATCTATTTTTGGCGTTATAAAATAACAAAGATTCGCATAGTTTAGGTTTTACCCCCAAGTTTCCTGCTAATGTTGTCAGTCTGTTCGCTTCACTTCCTCTTGATTGCAAGTTTACTCCCTAAATTCTTTCGTGTGTGCCTAATTGGTTGACTTGAACTAATCGCATTAGCGAGGTCTACTTTAAATTGATCTCCGTCATTCGTTCAATTTGTTAATTGCCCAAGTCAGGACTTACTTAGGAATCATCATCTTCCACATTTCCTCGGGACGGCACTGAACGAAGCATTGCAAAATCTTGAACAGTACAAGAAAACGTCACACAACACAAATTTATTACAATATAGGCACAAAATGCACAAATATATTACAATACAAGTACAAAATGCACAAATATTATGTGAATGTAGAATCTTTTGTGAATCCCTCTGGTCTGAGGAAGGTGAGCGTGGTTCACCGAAATCGATCACCATAATATTTGTGCATTTTGTACTTGTATTGTAATATATTTGTGCATTTTGTCCTTATGTTGTAATACATTTGTGTTGTGTGACGTTTAATTATACTGTATGTGTACCAACACGTATTATGATAATTAAAAAACTATTTGTAAATGCCAAAATTTTAAAGTTACTGAGTATTCACTATCTAGAGAGAAAGCTGGCTATTTTTTCGATTGAAACACAGACGTGTAAATCTTTGTAAGTGTATGGTGGGTGGGTGGGCATTTACCATTGTAAGTGTATGGAAGTACGGGAGGACATTTACCTTTGTAAGTGTATGGGTGGGCGGGAGGGCATTTACCATTTTACCACCATTACACGTCAGCCTTAAAGTTACAATATTGCAAAAGCTGACAAATATCATATAGAGCACAAGCCAAGGCGACAGATACTGTCAACAAGTTTGTTTACTTCACAATTTTACCATTTTCAAGCTATTTCAAGTGTTCTAATACCACAGACATTCAATATTCAACACAAACTAATACTAGTGTTTCTTATATTGTGCCTGAGATCTGTAAAAAGTGCAACTATATGTTTTATTTATATTTGGACATAGGCATTCCATTTTACCTAGAGAAGCAAAAAGTAATCAAACAAAGCAAAGAAATCGGAAGATGATTTATGATAATTACCAATCAAGAGCAAGACTAAAATAAAGTATGAAAAAACTGTAAGTTATATTTCATACTGATCATGAAAATATACAAAAAACTTATCAAGATCTTTTTACCTACCATCAAAACCAATTCATTTAAATTCATGATGAAACCAAGAAGTCATAGATCTTTTGATATATTTTAAGAAATTGAATTCTTTTAACATCTGTTGCTAAAAAGATGTACAGACATCCCAAACATGTACTTGAAGAATATCTTAGCAAACTTGTGCCGGCGTAGTGGCTCAGTGGCTAAGGCTTCGGACTGCGGAGGGCAAGGTCCAAGGTTTGAATCCCCGATTGAGCTAACGGCCGATACTTCACCAGTTGAATAAAGTTCACGCACAGGCCTGTAGCTCCATGTGAACTAGCGAGCGAATGAAAAACCCTGGCGTCAGACTCTGATGAAGACTAAGCGGCTAGAATGGTTAAAATTATTTCCTTAACAATGTCATAAGGTCTGATGAAAGAACGACACATATTTTAAATCAATTAGCTAAATTATAAAATTCCTCTTATGAACAAGCATGTGTTCTTGAACCTTTGAAACATACAATGTCAAGTCCATCTTAAAAAAAGACGACACCTAAGCAAACTTGCAACTACCGCACCATCTCAATTCTACGATAATCAACAAAGTATTTGAAAAAATGTTTTTGCTTGGATTTGAACAATTTCTTTAAAAGCACAATTGCCTCTAGCTATCCACTTTGTTATAAGAGGGAAATGTATCGGTTTTAGAGGGGATATCGATAATCTTCGAAGCGTTATGAACTTTCCAAGCCCACGGAATCACCACAATGTTCAATTCCGGCACAGAATCATTGAACAGGAAACAAGTATTTCTAGTCCACTTCCGTCCCGGTGACAGAAGAGTCTGACGGAGCAAAATGGCGGGTAATTGAACACCGATTCCAGCTGACAGGCAAATCAGCTGGGTTGGTTGTGTCGCACGCCGGAACTGCGCCATAGCGAGAAAGCGCGAACCACTCGATTATACTGCGGATCCGGAAGTGTTCTTTTCTTGGCTTGTATAGAGAAAATTATTCACTGATAATTAAATTTCACGTCCAGTGCTTAAAAACTCTCACAATTACTTTCTATTGTGCTTTTTACGGTTTGCCCTTTTGAAGAGTATGAACAAGTGTTCTGTATGACTAATTGTGCGACTGAGCTGCACGTAAATCACGAAGATCGTAATATTTTTTACGGCCAGACGGAAATTGTGAGGTGATTGGCTAATGAATGATGAGAAAGATGAAACTACTACGCCCAGAGCCTGGGTGATCTCTTGATATATCATATGAAGGTTCGGTTGATTGTCTGTTGTGGACTACGTCCGCCAAGCCAGAAGTGTAGGGTTATTGTTTTACTGTGGACCAATACGACCTCCGTATTGTATCACAAGATATGTTATGGAATATTGATCACCTGATTGAGGAATGCGACCACCAAGAACATTGGAGTGACTGCGATTGCCTGATTTTGGATCAATGAGATCTCCAAAAGAAATAACAATTGAATGATTGCCTAATTGTGAACTGATGTGACCGCCAAGCCAAAAGTGTGTATTAATAGATTGTAAAGTAATCTGATCGCTAAATCAACCATGTCAGTGTTTATTATATATAAAAAATACCTTACAATAGAACAAAACCTTTGACGAGACACATTTATTGTACCAAATATAAGAAATAACAGTTCCCACAAAAACTACATCTAATACTAAAAGACAGTTCTAATGTGGATCGAGGGTATCCACTCATCTCAATGAAGGAATGGTCAACCTGAGCGATTTACCAGTGAAGTGCCTTATTCAATCTAAGGAAAGAAAGTGAGATAATTCAATGACGGATCAATTCATTTTGACCGCGTACGGTCCAGCAGGCTGAGGGAGGTGAAACAAAACCAGCCAGCCACGAAGAGAAGAGCTTTCTAATTGGTCAGCCACAAGAGTGGCTAATGTTACAGAAGCTGTCAAGAGGGTCGTCCATTGACCAGATACCGAGACGAGATGTCAGCGGCCGTACTTTCGCGAGCGCAGTAAACGTTTCACTCGATTCATTGTTGTCTGTCACCAGTGAACTGGTTCCTATCTACATTGTCATGAACAAAGGTCGACTCCTCTTTCATATGCGTGAATGTCCTTAGGTTTGAATAGAAATTCGAAATACAAGTCGAAGCTACGTTTGGGTAGACGTTGAGAACGTAAATCATGGAATAGAATACGCTCGTGGAATCTAAACCTCTAGGTTCCTGAGTTGATGCATCTGGTTCATTGACAAACAAAAATAAATTATTGTTCTTCACACTAGCCTGTTTATAACCGTGATTACTCAATAATTTTAGTATGTAAAATCCAAAAACGTATGTACTCACTCATTACGAAATCTTCGGAACCACTGAACAAATGTTGATGAAATTTGGAGAGAAGTTAGCTTTTGTATCATAGAGATCCACTAAGAAAATACTTCTCGAAGTTACATGTCTTCATGATAGAAACAGCCCTCAACTTTTCCTTTTTTCCGTACTAGTAAGATTGGCATTAATTTAATTTAATAACTTATTTCAAACAGCTGATACAAAAAAAAAAAAAAACATGACACAAAAGTTAGGCTAATTTTAATGTAAAATATTTAAGGTCATTTCTACTAACTCTGATATGATTGCACACTTTCTATCCTCCTAAAGGAGACCAGTAGAGGTTTATAGACTATAAAACGTTTTTATCTAGGAGAACGGCAGCGGTTAGGTTTAGGTTAGGTTAGGTTTAAACCATATTGATATGATGGTTTAGAGAGGACCAAGGAGGGAAAGGAAAGCAAGCGTTGAGAACCATCCCGTAGCGAAGTCTGAGACTGTCGGCTCAGACCAGTTAAGGTGCTGCTAACCAACCATGAAACAACAGTAAACAATGAACATAAAATTATGTTTCCTCTATCTACTTTTTGACCAAACATTTATGTTTAAAGGAAACATTTTGCTTTACTAGTAAATGTTAACATTCTTAAGGTAAAAACCTATTAAATTTGACTTCTGTATGTTCAGAATTCTTAAACTTTACAATTAATTGAATAATTGAGAAATCGGATTTTTGTCTGGAATTGGTAAACGTTTGGCGTTGATCTTCAACTTAATAACAATGTAATTAAAGATTTGAGGACGTTCTTAGGCATATTATTTACGACATTATTTATTATTTTTTATTTATTATGCTTGCATTTCAGGTTTAATATTAATTTGTTGATTTTGTTATGGATATTTCTTTAAAAAATACATTCAACTTAGACTTTTAAAAAAGTGTCATGTTGTAAGCACAACAATAAAAAACATACGAATGTTAACCGGTTGAAAAAATACAGGCCTTTAATTTAGAACGAAACACATTAAATCGTTTCCAGGTGGTTTTTAGCTATTTTTGTTGTTGATTTATTTACCAAAGGAATTCAGTTAAAATTGTAAGATTCGTAAATATGAACAGACGAAAACATTTGAAGAAGAGAAAATAACCGCTGGGTTTCTTTGATAAAATATTAAAATTACTAAATACACTAATTTAATTCCAACCACATAAAACACCTCGTGAAAATTAATTAGCAAATTAAACGTTCTAAATTTTATAAATTAGACAAGTTATAAATCAAAGTTACAATCCATCAAATATCACTTAAGCATAGACCATAAGTAGTTAACATATATTTACTTCCATATATTGTTTATAAACTCAACTAATTATTCATTTAATGTATGTATATATATATATATATATATATATATATACATATATTACAATAACATGATTTGAATAGTGTAAAGAAACTTGTATAGTCATGTGTTATTAAACAATTTGTCTACCAATTAATTACTTTGAATGATAGACCGTCTGAAACTGCAGTGAAACCTACGTTAGGCAAAAAAAAGTGATTAACAGGAAACAGGTTTATTGTTGACATAAATAGAGAGACGGGTGATCCGGAACGGAAACAGTGGGCATTGTTGTCAGCTATGGGCGGGAAAGTGATCGGTCACACTCTCCAACCCTGTTTAGATGTGTCAGTGTTACCAACCTGAACACGTTAACTTTCCCTTCTGAGCCTTAAGGGGCATATACTATATTTATAGTGACGATATTTAGAAAGGGTGGTCAAGGTCATAAAGTTAATCCGTTGACAATATTTTCGCTTCTCTGCTGATATACGTTGTCTACCTTGTTTTGTTTACCAGTGTTAATACTTTATTTAGAAAGGGCCGTCAAGGTCATAAAGTAAATCCGTTGACAATATTTTCGCTTCTCTGCTGATATACGTTGTCTACCTTGTTTTGTTTACCAGTGTTAATACTTTATTTAGAAAGGGCCGTCAAGGTCATAAAGTTAATCCGTTGACAATATTTTCGCTTCTCTGCTGATATACGTTGTCTACCTTGTTTTGTTTACCAGTGTTAATACTTTATTTAGAAAGGGTGGTCAAGGTCATAAAGTTAATCCGTTGACAATATTTTCGCTTCTCTGCTGATATACGTTGTCTACCTTGTTTTGTTTACCAGTGTTAATACTTTATTTAGAAAGGGTGGTCAAGGTCATAAAGTTAATCGGCTGACAATAGTTTCGCTTCTCTGCTGACTGATACACGTTGTCTACCTTGTTTTGTTTACCAGTGTTAATACTTTATTTCAAACATCTAGTTTAACATTTTTAAATTGCGAAATCGGTTTTATGATAAATCATTTCACTTTTATTTGTTTTACAACACCGTTAATATTTTTTTTAATTTTAACTTATTCTTTCCATTTAACACGAAATAAAAGCTTGTAATAGAAAAAAGACAACTTTGAACAATAACTTAATAATAATAATGAGATTGTGTTTTTTAGTTAACTATACCTATTACTAAAAGTATTACAATAAATAACAAATATAATATGAGAGGGTGATTAAAAAACAAAATAATTGATATTTATTAAAAAGAATAACAGAACAGTTTAAAAAGAGTATGAACGTAGAAAATTACAAAATTTCTAACAAGTGTTATGATGAAATATTCAACAGCTGATTTATTAGCTTAATGTGTGGGGATCACCACCGTACGTAAATGGTTGGGTGGGTGAGTCAATAGCACTTGGTTATGGATGAAGCATCACAACCATACGAGTATGGGTGGGTGGGACGGTTAATACTGTATGTATGAGTAAATGTTGTATTTGCTTCTCTTCAATTAAATTCTTTATTATATGTAATGAGAAAAAAGTATACAACACTAAACATTATTTTAATATTGTGTGGTGATTGGCTGATGAAAGATGAGACGATTCCAAGTCGTCTATACACATGACTATACAAGTTTCTTTACACTATTCAAATCATGTTATTGTAATATATATATATATATATATATATATACACATTAAATGAATAATAGTTGAGTTTATGAACAATATACGGAGGTAAATATATGTTAACTACTTATGGTCTATGCTTAAGTGATATTTGATGGATTGTAACTTTGATTTATAACTTGTCTAATTTATAAAATTTAGAACGTTTAATTTTATAATTAATTTTCACGAGGTGTTTTATGCGATTTGAATTAAATTAGTGTATTTAGTAATTTTAATATTTTATCAAAGAAACCCAGCGGTTATTTTCTCTTCTTCAAATGTTTTCGCCTGTTCATATTTACGAATCTTACAATTTTAACTGAATTCCTTAGGTAAATAAATCAGCGACAAAAATAGCTAAAAACCACCTGGAAACATTTTAATGTGTTTCGTTCTAAATTAAAGGCCTGTATTTTTTCAACCGGTTAACATTCGTATGTTTTTTTTTATTATTGGTGCTTACAACATGACACTTTTTTAAAAGTCTAAGTTGAATGTATTTTTTAAAGAGATAACCATAACAAAATCAACGAATTAATACTAAATTTTAAGACGATTCCAAGTCGTCTCTTTAAATGGCACATATAATCTATATCATAATGCAACATCATAAATATTTTGAAGGACCGACAATTGAGAAAAATGAGCTACCTGTTACTAATAATGAGGCTGGGACCCAGGAGCTTGGAAAAACTGAGACCAATGAGTAGAAAGTGTGTACCCGTTTTGGGAATATGTTTTGCAAGTCAAAAGACCACGAACAAGCAGCTCAGATTTAAATGATCTTAAGTTGTTTTAAATCACAATAACCTAACCTAAAACTGTTTGAGCTTATGAAGCAACGCTAACTTGTTCGACGAACGCTAACTTTCAACTTTCCACTGCGGGATTGCTCCTAGTATTTGGAACAAAAGATCTTGTTAAACTCCGCTTTAGTTAAATACCTTGTGACTTATGAATTGGAAAATCGAATAAGTATTTAGAATGAATGATAAATATCCAAATACTCTGGAAATTTATTAAAGTTAATTTTCGTTTCGCTATTTTCTACTTAATTATAAAGCTAACCTGTTTTTTACAATAAAATACATTAAGTGTATTTTGTTGATGTATAAACTTCTAAGAAATCGAGAAATCTAGTTCGTAAATTTATGAGTGGTTACTAAGTACATTCTCTCATGAGTTGTAAATGGAGAGAAAATAAATTACCATTTTCAGACGTCTTTTTTTACTTAATACGTCTTCATAGTGTAGCTGTAGGGAGGATGGGCAGGCCCATCGGAAACGCATTCTTTCTTCCATATTTTTGAATCTAGGGTATATGAATAGGACTTTAAGACTAAGGATCCTCATCCTATCCCCTAGACCCTTAACCCAAGGGATGATTGATGGTCAACTTAAAAAGTCACCCACTTTAACAACCTTCCCTTCCCTTCTCCGAAATCTGTCACATAACTCTTTGTGAAAGAATAAGATCATCTAAATTGCTATCCAAACACGTTTTTTTCAATCCTGAAAAATATCCTCCCTCCAAGAACCTTCCGGATATTCCACTAACTCATTGTATCACATATTAATCACTATCAACCTAAAGTACTTAACGAATTTTGTTTTTGAAATTTGTTAATGATGGATTATCAGATGAGGGAGACAAAGGTAGTTGGACATTACGTGAAAATTACCAATCACCACATAATGATGGCAAATGTCCAACTACCTTTGTCTCCCTCATACTTAACGAATGCCGGAACTCATAAATTTGCAAACATGTGCTATGTTATATTTTGAAATAAAATACTGTACTAAAAAAAGAACCAGTGCTAAATAAATGACACTTTCGTCTATGATAAAATATCTACAAAAATTGGTTGTAAACCAATTCTGAGATTGCAAAGATTTAAAATAATTACAAGAACATTTTTTATCAAAGTAAAAAAAAATCAAAGAACTATGCATACTATAAAAAAACTACCTTCTCAAAACTTAGTAAAAATTTCAATATTCTAATATTCTCAATGGTATTTTTGTTAAAATGTTAAAGGAGAACCTTTTACAAAAAAATACTAAAAATTAATGTTTTATTGTCTTTGAACGATAAAAATAATATTTATAACTAAAACAATAATGAATAACTCACATGGTGAGACGCAAATTAAATGAACTAAACATTTGTATATAATTTGTATAGGCCCTAGATTGATTTAACATTATATTTATACCAGAGGCTCAAACTCGAGTACATTATACAGTTGAACCTCGATAACTCGACCCTCGATAACTCGAAATCCTTTATAAGTCGAATTTTTTAAAATCCCCTTGAACTTCTCATAAGAGTTAATGTTATTTTTACCTCTACAACTCGAATATTTCGATATTAAAACCTCGATAACACGAATTTTCCATTGTCTGGAATGGCACGGTATAACCTCTATAACTCGAAATTGGAACTATGCGAACCTTTACAAGTCGAAGTTCCAATCACTTCACCTTTATAACTCGAAGTTTATTATGGCAAACCTCAATAAACCGATATTCAGAATTTTCGCTGTTGAATAAAGGAGCTACATTTTCATGTTGTGACATGAATCGCCCCCACCCCTCACCGCTGTCCGTATTTCGTATGTTTATTGCAGTGTTGTTGACGTGCTGTAGTAACCACGCTTTGTTTTTCTACCTTGTGCGTTTGTGATTAGTCGCTGTGTTGTTCTTTGTGTAGTGTGATGGAAGGTAAGCGAAAGTGCAAGACTTTAAGTGTAGAAGAAAAACAAAGGATTCTAACAGAAGTAGACAAAGGAGATAAAAAGAAAATTGACATTGCAAAGGAGTTTGGCATTCCACCTAATACGTTATCGACGATCCTAAAAAATAGGGAGAAGTATGAAGAAGGAAGTGTCCTAGCTATGTCATGTAAGAGGGCTAAACAGGCTGATTTTGAAGATATAGATCGATGTGTTTTAAAGTGGCTAAAACAATGTAGAGATAAGAACATTTCAATTTCAGGCCCTATTCTTCAAGAAAAGGCAATTGATTTCGCAAAGAAATTAGGTCATGATGGGTTCCGTGCTTCAAACGGTTGGTTGCAAAACTTCAAAAAAAGAAATAATGTAGTTTTTAAAAAGATATGTGGAGAGAGTGCCAGTGTTGACACAAATGTTTGTACTGAGTGGATTGAGAAACTCTCTAAACTAACCGATGATTACGCTCCTGAGAACATTTACAATGCTGATGAGACTGCCCTATTTTTTAAGTGTTTACCAGACAAAACCATGACTTTCAAAGGTGAGACATGCAGTGGGGGTAAACATAGTAAAGAGCGGTTAACGGTGCTCCTAGGTGCAAACGCTACTGGAACAGTTAAGTTGAAACCATTTGTTATTGGTAAGGCTAAAAAGCCACGATGTTTGAAAGGAATCGAAAGCCTCCCTACAGACTATACCGCTAACAAGAAAGCGTGGATGACATCAGATATTTTTGGACAGTGGCTCAAAGACTTAAACCAAACAATGAAGAAGAAGAAGCAAAAAATACTTTTATTTATTGACAACTGCTCTGCCCACGGTGATTTGTATAATCTCTCCCATATTAAAATTGAATTTTTACCTGCAAATACAACGTCAAAATTGCAACCTTTAGATCAAGGAATAATTAAAAATGTCAAAAGTTTCTACCGAAAGGAAGTTGTGCGTAGATATCTGAATGATGTGGAAAATGAGTCTCCAACTAAAATAAACATTCTGGATGCCATGTGGATGCTTACGAAAGCATGGAACAATGTAACTGATAAGACTATTTCCAATTGTTTTAAAAAGTCTGGTTTTAAAGTCAGTGGAGATAGTATGGAGGAAGAGAGTGGAAATGCTTATCCTGCTTCAGTTATTGAAGATCCAACAGGTTGGGTGGAAACAACGGAGAATCTCAACATAGAAGAAATGCTGTTCAAAGACTTTGTTAATGTTGATGACAATGTAGCAGTTTGTGGTGAACACGTATCTGACACAGACATCGTAGCATCAGTGGTTTCACCAGGAGTAGATGATGAGGAAGACGAGGATGACGACCCCATCGACCCGGACAACATGCACTCAACCCCGGAACCTACACTCAAAGAAGCCCGAGCTGCCATAGACCTGCTTCGACGATATTTTGTAAAAAAGCCAGTTATGAGTGATAGTGTTGTTACATCCATTGCTAATCTGGATACCAGTTTGGATTTTGCCGCTTCATTAGGTAAACAGTCAAAAATTGATGATTTTTTTAAGGCCATGTAAATATTTTTGTAACTGATTTTTTCCAATACAGTATTAATATTGGATTTTATAATGTAGCTTGAATATTTTATTTTTTAATTATTGTATTATTATTTGGCCACAGTTTAGTTTAAATTAAATTTACAAATTTGAAATTACTTATGTCGATTAGTTGTCTTTTACACATTCCTTCAATTAAAATACTGTGCAGTTATTTAAAATAGTTTTATTTGAACCCTGCATAAAATGTATTATTACTTTTTATAACTACATATTTTACTTATGTATGATGTTCAGATAAACAGTAATCACGCAAACGCACTGCCTAGCAACACAATTTAGAAAAGTTCAATAATCTGTGGACCCTCTATAACTCGAAGTCGGCTATTTTTACACTCGATAACTCGAACCTTGTTTACTCGAAATATTCGATAACTCGAATTTTTTTCGCGTCCCTTCAGATTCGAGTTATCAAGGTTCCACTGTATTTTGAAACTGACAGTATCGTTTGACAAACCAGGGCCTATTGTAACCTCCCCAAAACGTCAATCAAAAAGTTAAATCCAGGGCATTAAAAGTCGGTCAATCGTGTGGGAAAGTAGATGTGAATTTTATTTAAGTTCCACTTGAGGTGCCGTTTCGGCAAATAAATACTAACAGGACTGGTCCGGCAAACGAAACCTGTCGTGGGTCGAGGACATGAACCCGTTCTGGAATCACCGATGGGCTCCTTCATCCGGGTCACCGGGAGGCCGTGCACTTCTTCAGCATGTTTTTTTTGTACATGATTTGTACGTTTAAACAGCCATTTTCTGTAAACCCTTGTATAATACGTGAAGCCGTTTTTAATTAACGCAACTCTATTTTCTTAACCAATTTAAAGGATTGAGGTGTCAAAACATTCGCCCCTGGTGGCACAGTGCTGTAACCCAGCTACTTGGGGACAAAGTGTTTGTGAGATTGTAGGCGATAGGTTCAATGCTCGGTCCTCTTAATCTACTATATGGATAGACACTATTAGAGAAGTCTGGGGTGTTCATGTTGGATGGTAATAAAGGTTCGGATGTTGTGTAGGGCAGAGAACTGAGTTTCATTCTTGTCAGTTAGATGAAAATCAGACCAATACAACGTTGTTTGGATTCCACGTTAAGCTGTAGGTCCCTTAGTTGCCCTGGCTGTTGTTCTATTAATAAATTGCTCTTTCTGAGGAACAGTTTAATTCAGTTAGTAACCAGACTACACTCACCCACACTCATATAATCATTCATATTCGCCTTAAAATATGCACAACGTTGTGTCGGCGTCTTATAAGTAAGAATGAGCAAAAGGTTTACATTGTTCAATATTTTCACCCAGAAGGGCACGTTAAGTCCTCAAAGTATGTTTTTTTGTCCACAAGAATAACACGGAGAGAGGTTTAAATCAATCGAAAAGTAACAGCTGTTCAAAAGTAAATAATGATCTTTATAAAATGTTAGCAGCTGCTGGAATATAAATACGTATGTTTATACTATCCAGAAGGTTATAGAGCTTTTATAATGTTAAAGAAGTAAGTTGTTTTAGGCTGTATTCTTATACTTTGGAAATAGGCTGAGATAACAATGGATGTTTATATTAATAAATAGGTAGAAACGAAAGTGCAGATAATGAGCTACTGATAGGTTTGATATAGTTTGATATAGTTCATTTATTTGATATAGTTTGCCTTCTAATATTTGTAGTCAAAAGTCACGTGCCAAAGCCGAAGGTCGAGGGTTTACGAGACAGCGACGGACGGGGTGGGCACGCGAAAAGCGTGCAGGGTTGTTCGCTCGTTTTTGTTGATATCATGTTGTAAAACAGATAGTAAACACACTTTAAAACAACGTGTGTAGAGTTAAACGAACTCTGCAGGGTAGAAAAAAAGTATAGGCCTAGTGAAATTTCGTATTAACTTTATAGTACATTTCTATAGAAATAGGCTTGTTACCAAGTCCATTGTTTTGACAACATTGATGTTATAGATGTTATCTCTAAATAAAAGATCTTCATTAAATCATAGATGAATGAATGAATAAGTTTTAACCAACCAAGGTCTTTAAACAAGTATTTATGTTTACGATTTTGTTGTTAAATAGAATAGAATTGTTATGATTGTGGAACTGTTCATTCTAATATTTATATTATAATTTTTTTTTACTAGTAACAAAGAGAAGAAATAAACGGAGGTCATATCCAATAGTTCGCTGAAAGTGTGTTGAGTTGTTTATCCAGTTCCCCATGCGATGGCAGGACTAGCACCTTGTCAGTCCCTTCCTTATTTCCCCCAAATCACCAAGCATAAAAATTCTGATTATTACTACAAATGTATAAAGCTGTTATATACAGCCACTGTTCGCTGCGGATATAAAAAAGCAACATGTGTGTCTTTTTCTCTGTGATAACTACGATATTACATCAAAAACGTTACTCTTAAATGACGATTAAATGTAGTTCTAAACGTGTACTTCAGAAATAGTTCACTAACAATAAAAAAAATTTTAATAAGGCTTATTGCAACAAAGAATTTTTAACTTAATGTGGGCTCTATTTATCGAAAGCAGAATAATAAATGAAAACAAATGTTCAAACTAATTAATAAATTTTGAATACTTTTACGGAAGAGGAAAATTGACAAAATTTCATCAAGAATATTTAAATCACGGCAAGCGATTTAAACTTTGTCGCACTAAGCTTCAATTATAATATTAGAAAACGTTCCCGCCAAATTGGTTCTACGATTGGCGGAAAGTCGCATCCGTGTACAACCGAAGCGCGAAGAAGAGAAACCTCTTCCAATTTTCGTATCCGAGGGATAAAAATCGCCGGTGTGTTGATACGGGGAAATCGGAGGAAGTAGAACAGGCTACACGGTCGATCTGGTGCTGGGGTGGGAGGGCCGGACTACAGATGATTTTGCATTGTTGACTTGTTGACGGTTAGTGGCGGGAGGAGGGGGGCTATATGTAGCAAGTCCAACTGCCTCCTTGATCAGTTCTGTTTCCCGTGCTCACCCGTAGTGTACTTTTGGATAAATTCAGGCGAGTAATAACGTAGTTACATTCTCTTTACTACTTCACTAATCTATGCAGAACCATCTCGATTTAAAAATCTTAACTATATCCTATGATTTTATTGTAACTAACTTTCTTGTAATAACTCTCGATGTTTTTAACTTGTTAAATAGAACCGCAGAAGATATTTTACAACGGCTTCGATTAATCAAATGAAAAAAAAAAATACTTGACAAGGCATTATTAACTAATACAAGTTTCTTGTAGTTTCATTCAAATTGATATTAAAATATAGTAACCATTTTTTACTTAAATTCAAGAAAAATATACACACGTAACACCAACAATATTATTATAATATAAACATAGTTTTGTATATACTAAGGTAGTATATAGTAAAACAAAGACTAAGTCCAACATTAATATCGACTATCATATCATGTAAATTAGATAATTAACTAAAAATGAATGTATAATATAAATTAAATTATGATCGCATCGATTAAATTTATTCCACACAAATAAAAATACTTGAATAATATAAGGTATTTTTTAGCTACATCAAACTATTATCTTCATTGTATGTGTCGCTATTTAATTTGTACATATTGACCATTAGATACAGTCGTTTACCAGTACATACCTATAATTGTACAACACATAAATTCTAGAATTAAAACATCTTAGCCAGTGTTGAAACAAATTATTTAACAGAATTCTTTCTGAATACCACACTTTAAGCCAGTGGGGACACCGTGGAAAATTCATGTTTAACTAATATAAATCGATAATATTACCCTTTTCGCTGAAACTAAATGCCGTGTTTTTTGTGTTACAGTGGTGGGTGCTAGGATGGGCGGTGAGCAGACTCCCTGCCGTGTCCCCCACTCAAATTTGACTAACCAGAACGGCTGTGAAAAAGCCCAGATCTCATCCGTGACAATGAACCAAGTCTTCGTGTTCGTAGGGTTAAGCTTACAAAAACCTTTGTATCTTTGAGGACCTCATTCAACCAACAAACTGTGTGGCCTTCGGTTCACCTGTTCACATTGGAAGATCTCAATTTTAACCTCTCTCGTAGTTTAATCAATGTTTTTACATTTTTTAAAGCTGTAACGAATAGTTGTAACAGATTTTAATCAGTAAAAATAAAAAAAGTTGTTGTTAACTAAAATAATTCATCCCAGGGATTGATCCTGTGGCGTAATTGCAATAATTTACTAAAAGCGTCTTTTCTTTTGGCAATAGTTCATGGAACATATTATTTGTTATGTTGTGTAAAGATTGTTCAACAAACATTGCCTTCGAGAACATAAAGTTGTATTGAATCAACTTACCACTTAAAGAACGTTTCCTATTGCTAGGTTAAGTTTGATGTTTACCGCAATGGGTTAAATGCCTGTTCGAACAGTTTTACTAATTTAGTAGTGGTATATCATATTGATAACGTTTTAAGGATGTTGGATGTAACAAGAATAGTAAATAAATGTGTATTAGTGTGCAACTGACGCAACCTTTGACTTAACTAACCTTACTTTCACTGCTTCCTTGAGCACATCACTGTTACAATGACGATGAAGCCCGAAGTTGTACGAAGGCAGTCGTAACACACCGAACACCGAACTGAACCACTGTTTTTGACACCATTACAATACTATTTGACTTATAATTGTTATAGAGAAAAACTTCCTTAGAATTATATAACCTTTTATTTCAACAAAATAAAGGATAGAGCTCTCACATAAATAATTATGAATTAGTTGTTAACATTTGTAGAACGAAAGTTTTATTAATAAAACAGTAATATAAACAATATTCAATTAATTGTAACAATGTATGATATTTAATACTCAATTAAGTATTGTTCTCATAGAGTAGAACAAACTCTACAAATACTTTGCATATTAATACAGCCTACTTTTAATATTATTGAAAAAATAAATAAATAAATAAAAACCTACAACACACTAAATACATTTTAATTTGTATTGCTTTGAAAATATTTTTTTTTTCAAATGTCCTACAGTTATTTTTTATTTGATGTTATCCACAATAACATAAACAGACCGAAACACAAGCTGTGTCTATCTTATAGTCTTATCGAATATAACATTAAAATGTTGAAGAACATTTATTTTTTAATAATATATATTTTACAATAATATGGGGTTGTGAAAATGATACATTTTAATGTTATACGATTTTTACAATATTGTAGGAAACTCAGTTGAAGCACAAAATCATTTTTATCAGCACTTGATCATCAAAGTACTCATTTGTTATGGCAAGTTTAAAAGGTTAATTAAAATGCTTTGATTAACCGATTCATTTTACATTTATAATTTAGAATGTCACTAACATATAATTAATGCATACAAAAATGCTGGCATAGAAAACTTAAGTAAGGGAACAAACAAAATGTCACAATATTTATCTCTGAATAATATTTGTCAAACTAATTAATTGGTGTTTAGTAATTTTTTTAAAGAATGAAATATTCATTAAATCAATTTAAATCTAAAGAAAAGTTATTTTAAGAATGTATGTACTACGGTTTTGTTAATGATATGAACAAATACTATTAGATAGTGAACTTTAGTGGTATATAAATAAATAAAGGGTTGAAAGGGTAGAAGATTCCCTTTCATTAAAACTGCAATAATAGCAATAGGAAGGAATAAAAATGTAATATTTATACTGAAATTACTACTAAACTTGCTTTGAAGTATATTTGATTAGGGACCTATCATTTTGTACCAAACAAGGATCTTTACTAAGGCAAAACAAATTAATTAATTAAACAATCTATCATCAATACTTAATCATTAAAATTTATGAATTTCAATTTTCACCAAGTTTTAACGGTTATAAGATATTTACGCTCAAATTTGCAAATTAACTTGACTGCATGTTAACAATTTACGGATACATTTTTATCAATCTTGTAAATTAAATCCTTAAATAGGATTTGATAGGATTACACTTTTAGATTAACACATGACCATATCTTAATACTTGATATGCCTTCTAACTTGTGACCATACACTGGAAAAACATTTAACTCCATTAAATTCGCCAGTTATTTAGAGTTATTTATGTGTACTAAAACTAAATTTATTGTGAAACTTAAATCACCTGTAACCTAAGGTACAGTGGCGGCTCTGAGTTAAAATAGTAGGTACAGCTCAACAATACAATCATTGCATATAAGAGAAAGAGACTTGAAAATTGAGTGAACAATTATTTTATGGTAGACAAAAATTTTAATTTAAGCTTAAAACAACCGGGTAAAATATTATTTATCTGCCAATCGGAAATGAAGTCAATCATATTTTGCATGGATTCAATAAGAGGCCTATTAGTTAGTTTGAGCGGTTAATACTTATCTAAATGGATCAGCTAGCTGTTATATGGTTCGATTTCTAAAAACCTAATTAATACGAATGATTTTGAATGAACACATAATCATTTAATCATTTATTACCATACATAACCGATTACAGCATATTATTTTACCTTACTTTAGATGTAAACAACTTAAGAGACTGTTTATACTGAATATTTACATATCAAGCTATGTTAAATTTTAAGACTAAACTAGCTCCGTAATTCACTTCATACAGAGAGAAGAGAATATAGAACTAGATGAGGAGAAAAGCTAACCTAAAATGGAAACAAACAGTATCGCATGCCTAGTGATTGGGGACTTTCGGATGCAATCAGTAAGCATTGGTTACTTTACTTGTTGGAAGTGCAGCCAGAATCTGTAACTTATCCCCACCACAAGACATAGTCATATAGCACTTTCATGTCCGTTGTCATGGCAACCGTTATACAAGAACAGTCTAACCTCACACTCCTTGGTGATCAAATACTATTTTTGCTTTCTGTATAATTGAATGTTCACTTAACATACTAATTAACTATAATATTGTTTTATAATAGTTTCAAAAATATCAAGTACGCAACAATTTATGAAAAATAAATGATTTTTTGTGATGGTCTCGTATGACAGTTATTGTTTTGAAATGGAACTTTATCTGTCAGAAAACCTGATATGGGCTGTACTTGCTGCCCCTGATGAGCCGCCACTGCTAAGGTAATTCTTATAATATATCTTCTGGAACATGACTTGGATGAACATCACCATTCGTTCAGTGTAAAGACAATTGCATTGACCAGAAGTGAGATCTCTTAATGCAAGCACTATACTACTTCAAATACAATGAACGCGATACCTCGAGTACTTGTGCAAGAACATTCACAGAGGAGTGTTTGTAATCATTCTACTTCCAAAACGTCAGCTGTATTTTATCTCATATGTCTAATCATCTAAACATATTTATATTGGTGCATTGCTCTAAGACACCGGGGTAAAGGATGACTACATCACTAACACGCCTCACATTGACCTGTTTTGTACTTTAGATAGTTCGGTTGTACTACGCTAGAGTTAAGACATTTTAAAACAATTGATTCAATTCAATTTGATTCATCAATTGATTCAAATTCCATGATAAGTTCCTCAGATGTCTGTCATAATATGTGGAATTAATTATAACCAGTATCTCACCAAGTTGCCAGACTACATGTCTAAATCATCATATCAAGTTTTATATCTGAAACAAAGATATTAAAATTAACTAATTTAAATTAGGACCGACTGGAATATTTTCTTGATTCAACTTTCCTAAAAACACTTAATTTTTACCTATTGAGGATTCCAATCTGTGTCTCTCAAAACTAAAATCAATGTTTCGAAAAAACGAAATAACTTGTGTAACGACTACCAAACCAGTTGAACTAACTAATTACTTTAGATTTTATTTTACTGCTCACATAGACTACCCACTGTACTTACTACTTGACTAATACAGGGATACCTTGTGTAACGACTAGCAAACCAGTTGAACTTTAACTAATTACTGTAGATTTTATTTTACTGCTCACATAGACTACCCACTGTACTTACTACTTGACTAATACAGGGATACCTTGTGTAACGACTACCAAACCAGTTGAACTTTAACTAATTACTTTAGATTTTATTTTACTACTCACATAGACTACCCAATGTACTTACTACTTGACTAATACAGGGATACCTTGTGTAACGACTACCAAACCAGTTGAACTGTCACTAATTACTGTAGATTTTATTTTACTGCTCACATAGACTACCCACTATACTTACTACTTGACTAATACAGGGATAACTTGTGTAACGACTACCAAACCAGTTGAACTTTAACTAATTACTGTAGATTTTATTTTACTGCTCACATAGACTACCCACTGTACTTACTACTTGACTAATACAGGGATACCTTGTGTAACGACTACCAAACCAGTTGAACTTTAACTAATTACTTTAGATTTTATTTTACTACTCACATAGACTACCCACTGTACTTACTACTTGACTAATACAGGGATACCTTGTGTAACGACTACCAAACCAGTTGAACTTTAACTAATTACTGTAGATTTTATTTTACTGCTCACATAGACTACCCACTGTACTTACTACTTGACTAATACAGGGATACCTTGTGTAACAACTACCAAACCAGTTGAACTTTAACTAATTACTGTAGATTTTATTTTACTGCTCACATAGACTACCCACTGTACTTACTACTTGACTAATACAGGGATACCTTGTGTAACGACTACCAAACCAGTTGAACTTTAACTAATTACTGTAGATTTTATTTTACTGCTCACATTGACTACCCAATGTACTTACTACTTGACTAATACAGGGATACCTTGTGTAACGACTACCAAACCAGTTGAACTTTAACTAATTACTGTAGATTTTATTTTACTGCTCACATAGACTACCCACTGTACTTACTACTTGACTAATACAGGGATACCTTGTGTAACGACTACCAAACCAGTTGAACTTTAACTAATTACTGTAGATTTTATTTTACTGCTCACATAGACTACCCACTGTACTTACAACTTGACTAATACAGGGATACCTTGTGTAACGACTACCAAACCAGTTGAACTTTAACTAATTACTGTAGATTTCATTTTACTGCTCACATTGACTACCCAATGTACTTACTACTTGACTAATACAGGGATACCTTGTGTAACGACTACCAGACCAGTTGGACTTTAGCTAATTACTGTAGATTTTATTTTACTGCTCACATTGACTACCCAATGTACTTACTACTTGACTAATACAGGGATACCTTGTGTAACGACTACCAAACCAGTTGAACTTTAACTAATTACTGTAGATTTTATTTTACTGCTCACATTGACTACCCAATGTACTTACTACTTGACTAATACAGGGATACCTTGTGTAACGACTACCAAACCAGTTGAACTTTAACTAATTACTGTAGATTTTATTTTACTGCTCACATAGACTACCCACTGTACTTACTACTTGACTAATACAGGGATACCTTGTGTAACGACTACCAAACCAGTTGGACTTTAACTAATTACTGTAGATTTTATTTTACTGCTCACATAGACTACCCACTGTACTTACTACTTGACTAATACAGGGATACCTTGTGTAACGACTACCAAACCAGTTGAACTTTAACTAATTACTGTAGATTTTATTTTACTGCTCACATAGACTACCCACTGTACTTACTACTTGACTAATACAGGGATACCTTGTGTAACGACTACCAGACCAGTTGGACTTTAACTAATTACTGTAGATTTTATTTTACTGCTCACATAGACTACCCACTATACTTACTACTTGACTAATACAGGGATACCTTGTGTAACGACTACCAGACCAGTTGGACTTTAACTAATTACTGTAGATTTTATTTTACTGCTCACATAGACTACCCACTGTACTTACTACTTGAATATACAGGGATACCTTGTGTAACGACTACCAGACCAGTTGGACTTTAACTAATTACTGTAGATTTTATTTTACTGCTCACATAGACTACCCACTGTACTTACTACTTGACTAATACAGGGATACCTTGTGTAACGACTACCAGACCAGTTGAACTTTAACTAATTACTAGAGATTTTATTTTACTGGTCACATAGACTACCCAATGTACTTACTACTTGACTAATACAGGGATACCTTGTGTAACGACTACCAAACCAGTTGAACTTTAACTAATTAATATAGATTTTATTTTACTGCTCACATAGACTACCCAATGTACTTACTACTTGACTAATACAGGGATACCTTGTGTAACGACTACCAAACCAGTTGAACTTTAACTAATTAATATAGATTTTATTTTACTGCTCACATAGACTACCCAATGTACTTACTACTTGACTAATACAGGGATACCTTGTGTAACGACTACCAAACCAGTTGAACTTTAACTAATTAATATAGATTTTATTTTACTGCTCACATAGACTACCCAATGTACTTACTACTTGACTAATACAGGGATACCTTGTGTAACGACTAGCAGACCAGTTGAACTTTGAACTGATTACTGTAGATTTTATTTTACTGCTCACATAGACTACCCACTGTACTTACAACTTGACTAATACAGGGATACCTTGTGTAACGACTAGCAGACCAGTTGAACTTTGAACTGATTACTGTAGATTTTATTTTACTGCTCACATAGACTACCCACTGTACTTACTACGGTACTTGACTAATACAGGGATACCTTGTGTAACGACTACCAAACCAGTTGAACTTTCACTAATTACTGTGGATTTTATTTTACTATATGATCAACTACCATACAATGATACAATGATACATATTTTAATGACTATTAGACCAGTTGTACTATGAATTTATTACTAAAGATTATACTTTATTCCTCACACAGATTGTACAGTGTATTTACTATTTGACTGATACAATGATACATATTTTAATGACTATGAGACCAGTTGTACTATGAACTTATTACTGAAGATTATACTTTATTCCTCATACAGACTGTACAGTGTATTTACTATTTGACTAATACAATGATACATATTTTAATGACTATGAGACCAGTTGTACTATGAACTTATTACTGAAGATTATACTTTATTCCTCATACAGACTGTACAGTGTATTTACTATTTGACTGATACAATGATACATATTTTAATGAATATGAAACCAGTTGTACTATGAACTTATTACTGAAGATTATACTTAATTCCTCATACAGACTGTACAGTGTATTTACTATTTGACTAATACAATGATACATATTTTAATGACTATGAGACCAGTTGTACTATGAACTTATTACTAAAGATTATACTTTATTCCTCATACAGACTGTACAGTGTATTTACTATTTGACTGATATAATAATACATATTTTAATGAATATGAGACCAGTTGTACTGTGAACTTATTACTAAAGATTATACTTTATTCCTCATACAGACTGTACAGTGTATTTACTATTTGACTGATACAATGAGACATAATTTTATGACTACCAGACCAGTTGGACTTTGAACTTATTACTAAAGATTATACTTTATTCCTCATACAGACTGTACAGTGTATTTACTATTTGACTGATATAATGATACATATTTTAATGACTATGAGACCAGTTGTACTATGAACTTATTACTGAAGATTATACTTTATTCCTCATACAGACTGTACAGTGTATTTACTATTTGACTGATACAATGATACATATTTTAATGACTATGAGACCAGTTGTACTATGAACTTATTACTGAAGATTATACTTTATTCCCCATACAGACTGTCCGGTGTATTTACTATTTGACAGAAACAATGATACATATTTTAATGACTATGAGACCAGTTGTACTATGAACTTATTACTGAAGATTATACTTTATTCCTCATACAGACTGTACAGTGTATTTACTATTTGACTGATACAATGATACATATTTTAATGACTATGAGACCAGTTGTACTATGAACTTATTACTAAAGATTATACTTTATTCCTCATACAGACTTTACAGTGTATTTACTATTTGACTGATACAATGATACATAGTTTTATGACTACCAGACCAGTTGTACTATGAACTTATTACTGAAGATTATACTTTATTCCTCATACAGACTGTACAGTGTATTTACTATTTGACTGATGCAATGATACATAGTTTTATGACTACCAGACCAGTTGTACTATGAACTTATTACTGAAGATTATACTTTATTCCTCATACAGACTGTACGGTGTATTTACTATTTGACTGATACAATGATACATAGTTTAATGACTATGAGACCAGTTGTACTATGAACTTATTACTAAAGATTATACTTTATTCCTCATACAGACTGTACAGTGTATTTACTATTTGACTGATACAAGGATACATAGTTTTATGACTACCAGACCAGTTGTACTATGAACTTATTACTGAAGATTATACTTTATTCCTCATACAGACTGTACAGTGTATTTACTATTTGACTGATACAATGATACATAGTTTTATGACTACCAGACCAGTTGTACTATGAACTTATTACTAAAGATTATACTTTATTCCTCATACAGACTGTACAGTGTATTTACTATTTGACTGATACAATGATACATAGTTTTATGACTACCAGACCAGTTGTACTATGAACTTATTACTGAAGATTATACTTTATTCCTCATAAAGACTGTACAGTGTATTTACTATTTGACTGATACAATGATACATAATTTTATGACTACCAGACCAGTTGTACTATGAACTTATTACTGAAGATTATACTTTATTCCTCATACAGACTGTACAGTGTATTTACTATTTGACTGATACAATGATACATAGTTTTATGACTACCAGACCAGTTGTACTATGAACTTATTACTGAAGATTATACTTTATTCCTCATACAGACTGTACAGTGTATTTACTATTTGACTGATACAAGGATACATAGTTTTATGACTAACAGACCAGTTGTACTATGAACTTATTACTGAAGATTATACTTTATTCCTCATACAGGCTGTACAGTGTATTTACTATTTGACTGTTACAATGATACATATTTTAATGACTATGAGACCAGTTGTACTATGAACTTATTACTGAAGATTATACTTTATTCCTCATACAGACTGTACAGTGTATTTACTATTTGACTGATACAATGGTACATATTTTATTGACTATGAGACCAGTTGTACTATGAACTTATTACTGAAGATTATACTTTATTCCTCATACACACTGTACAGTGTATTTACTATTTGACTGTTACAATGATACATATTTTAATGACTATGAGACCAGTTGTACTATGAACTTATTACTGAAGATTATACTTTAATCCTCATACAGACTGTACAGTGTATTTACTATTTGACTGATACAATGGTACATATTTTATTGACTATGAGACCAGTTGTACTATGAACTTATTACTAAAGATTATACTTTATTCCTCATACAGACTTTATAGTGTATTTACTATTTGACTGATACAATGATACATAGTTTTATGACTAACAGACCAGTTGTACTATGAACTTATTACTGAAGATTATACTTTATTCCTCATACAGACTGTACAGTGTATTTACTATTTGACTGATACAATGATACATATTTTAATGACTATGAGACCAGTTGTACTATTAACTTATTACTGAAGATTATACTTTATTCCTCATACAGACTGTACAGTGTATTTACTAATTGACTGATACAATGATACATATTTTAATGACTACCAGACCAGTTGTACTATGAACTTATTACTGAAGCTTATACTTTATTCCTCATACATACTGTACATTGTACTCGTATTTACTATTTAACTGATACAATGATACACAGTTTAAAAACTACCAGACCAGTTGTAATTTTAAAATATTACTAAAGATTATACTTTATTCTTCATACAGACTGTATAGTGTATTTACTATTTGACTGATACAATGATACACAGTTTAATGACTACCAGACCAGTTATAATTTGAACATATTACTAAAGATTATACATTATTCCTCATACAGACTGTACAGTGTATTTCCTATTTGACTGTAACAATGATACACAGTTTAATGACTACCAGACCAGTTGTAATTTGAACATATTACTAAAGATTATACTTTATTCCTCATATAGACCATCCTGTGTATTTTCTATTTGACTGAAACAATGAGACATAATTTTATGACTACCAGAACAGGTGGACTTTGAACTTATTTTGAAGGTTGAACTTATTACTTATACTTTATTCCTCATACAGACTGTACAGTGTATTTACTATTTGACTGATACAATGGTACATATTTTATTGACTATGAGACCAATTGTACTATGAACTTATTACTAAAGATTATACTTTATTCCTCATACAGACTGTACAGTGTATTTACTATTTGACTGATACAATGTTACATATTTTATTGACTATGAGAACAGTTGTACTATGAACTTATTACTAAAGATTATACTTTATTCCTCATACAGACTGTACAGTGTATTTACTATTTGACTGATACAATGGTACATATTTTAATGACTATGAGACCAGTTGTTCTATGAACTTATTACTAAAGATTACTTTATTCCTCATACAGACAGTACAGTGTATTTACTATTTGACTGATACAATGATACATATTTTAATGACTATGAGACCAGTTGTACTATTAACTTATTACTGAAGATTATACTTTATTCCTCATACAGACTGTACAGTGTATTTACTATTTGACTGATACAATGATACATATTTTAATGACTATGAGACCAGTTGTTCTATGAACTTATTACTAAAGATTATACTTTATTCCTCATACAGACAGTACAGTGTATTTACTATTTGACTGATACAATGATACATATTTTAATGACTATGAGACCAGTTGTACTATTAACTTATTACTGAAGATTATACTTTATTCCTCATATAGACCATCCTGTGTATTTTCTATTTGACTGAAACAATGAGACATAATTTTATGACTACCAGAACAGGTGGACTTTGAACTTATTTTGAAGGTTGAACTTATTACTTATACTTTATTCCTCATACAGACTGTACAGTGTATTTACTATTTGACTGATACAATGGTACATATTTTATTGACTATGAGACCAATTGTACTATGAACTTATTACTAAAGATTATACTTTATTCCTCATACAGACTGTACAGTGTATTTACTATTTGACTGATACAATGTTACATATTTTATTGACTATGAGACCAGTTGTACTATGAACTTATTACTAAAGATTATACTTTATTCCTCATACAGACTGTACAGTGTATTTACTATTTGACTGATACAATGGTACATATTTTAATGACTATGAGACCAGTTGTTCTATGAACTTATTACTAAAGATTACTTTATTCCTCATACAGACAGTACAGTGTATTTACTATTTGACTGATACAATGATACATATTTTAATGACTATGAGACCAGTTGTACTATTAACTTATTACTGAAGATTATACTTTATTCCTCATACAGACTGTACAGTGTATTTACTATTTGACTGATACAATGATACATATTTTAATGACTATGAGACCAGTTGTTCTATGAACTTATTACTAAAGATTATACTTTATTCCTCATACAGACAGTACAGTGTATTTACTATTTGACTGATACAATGATACATATTTTAATGACTATGAGACCAGTTGTACTATTAACTTATTACTGAAGATTATACTTTATTCCTCATACAGACTGTACAGTGTATTTACTAATTGACTGATACAATGATACATATTTTAATGACTACCAGACCAGTTGTACTATGAACTTATTACTGAAGCTTATACTTTATTCCTCATACATACTGTACATTGTACTCGTATTTACTATTTGACTGATACAATGATACACAGTTTAAAAACTACCAGACCAGTTGTAATTTTAAAATATTACTAAAGATTATACTTTATTCTTCATACAGACTGTATAGTGTGTTTACTATTTGACTGATACAATGATACACAGTTTAATGACTACCAGACCAGTTATAATTTGAACATATTACTAAAGATTATACTTTTTTCCTCATACAGACTGTACAGTGTATTTCCTATTTGACTGTAACAATGATACACAGTTTAATGACTACCAGACCAGTTGTAATTTGAACATATTACTAAAGATTATACTTTATTCCTCATATAGACCATCCTGTGTATTTTCTATTTGACTGAAACAATGAGACATAATTTTATGACTACCAGAACAGGTGGACTTTGAACTTATTTTGAAGGTTGAACTTATTACTTATACTTTATTCCTCATACAGACTTTACAGTGTATTTACTATTTGACTGATACAATGATACATATTTTAATGACTATGAGACCAGTTGTTCTATGAACTTATTACTAAAGATTATACTTTATTCCTCATACAGACAGTACAGTGTATTTACTATTTGACTGATACAATGATACATATTTTAATGACTATGAGACCAGTTGTACTATTAACTTATTACTGAAGATTATACTTTATTCCTCATATAGACCATCCTGTGTATTTTCTATTTGACTGAAACAATGAGACATAATTTTATGACTACCAGAACAGGTGGACTTTGAACTTATTTTGAAGGTTGAACTTATTACTTATACTTTATTCCTCATACAGACTGTACAGTGTATTTACTATTTGACTGATACAATGGTACATATTTTATTGACTATGAGACCAATTGTACTATGAACTTATTACTAAAGATTATACTTTATTCCTCATACAGACTGTACAGTGTATTTACTATTTGACTGATACAATGTTACATATTTTATTGACTATGAGACCAGTTGTACTATGAACTTATTACTAAAGATTATACTTTATTCCTCATACAGACTGTACAGTGTATTTACTATTTGACTGATACAATGGTACATATTTTAATGACTATGAGACCAGTTGTTCTATGAACTTATTACTAAAGATTACTTTATTCCTCATACAGACAGTACAGTGTATTTACTATTTGACTGATACAATGATACATATTTTAATGACTATGAGACCAGTTGTACTATTAACTTATTACTGAAGATTATACTTTATTCCTCATACAGACTGTACAGTGTATTTACTATTTGACTGATACAATGATACATATTTTAATGACTATGAGACCAGTTGTTCTATGAACTTATTACTAAAGATTATACTTTATTCCTCATACAGACAGTACAGTGTATTTACTATTTGACTGATACAATGATACATATTTTAATGACTATGAGACCAGTTGTACTATTAACTTATTACTGAAGATTATACTTTATTCCTCATACAGACTGTACAGTGTATTTACTAATTGACTGATACAATGATACATATTTTAATGACTACCAGACCAGTTGTACTATGAACTTATTACTGAAGCTTATACTTTATTCCTCATACATACTGTACATTGTACTCGTATTTACTATTTGACTGATACAATGATACACAGTTTAAAAACTACCAGACCAGTTGTAATTTTAAAATATTACTAAAGATTATACTTTATTCTTCATACAGACTGTATAGTGTGTTTACTATTTGACTGATACAATGATACACAGTTTAATGACTACCAGACCAGTTATAATTTGAACATATTACTAAAGATTATACTTTTTTCCTCATACAGACTGTACAGTGTATTTCCTATTTGACTGTAACAATGATACACAATTTAATGACTACCAGACCAGTTGTAATTTGAACATATTACTAAAGATTATACTTTATTCCTCATATAGACCATCCTGTGTATTTTCTATTTGACTGAAACAATGAGACATAATTTTATGACTACCAGAACAGGTGGACTTTGAACTTATTTTGAAGGTTGAACTTATTACTTATACTTTATTCCTCATACAGACTTTACAGTGTATTTACTATTTGACTCATAGAATGATACATAGTTTTATGACTACCAGACCAGTTGTACTTTGAACTTATTACTGAAGATTATACTTTATTCCTCATACAGACTGTACAGTGTATTTACTATTTGACTGATGCAATGATACATAGTTTTATGACTACCAGACCAGTTGTACTATGAACTTATTACTAAAGATTATACTTTATTCCTCATACAGACTTTATAGTATATTTACTATTTGACTGATACAATGATAAATAGTTTTATGACTACCAGACCAGTTGTACTATGAACTTATTACTGAAGATTATACTTTATTCCTCATACAGACTGTACAGTGTATTTACTATTTGACTGATACGATGATACATAGTTTTATGACTAACAGACCAGTTGTACTATGAACTTATTACTGAAGATTATACTTTATTCCTCATACAGACTGTACAGTGTATTTACTATTTGACTGATACAATGATACATATTTTAATGACTATGAGACCAGTTGTACTATGAACTTATTACTAAAGATTATACTTTATTCCTCATACAGACTGTACAGTGTATTTACTATTTGACTGATACAATGATACATATTTTAATGACTATGAGACCAGTTGTACTATGAACTTATTACTGAAGATTATACTTTATTCCTCATACAGACTGTACAGTTTATTTACTATTTGACTGATACAATGATACATATTTTAATGACTACCAGACCAGTTGTACTATGAACTTATTACTGAAGATTATACTTTATTCCTCATACATACTGTACATTGTACTCGTATTTACTATTTGACTGATACAATGATACATAGTTTTATGACTAACAGACCAGTTGTACTATGAACTTATTACTGAAGATTATACTTTATTCCTCATACAGACTGTACAGTGTATTTACTATTTGACTGATACAATGATACATATTTTAATGACTACCAGACCAGTTGTACTATGAACTTATTAGTGAAGATTATACTTTATTCCTCATACATACTGTACATTGTACTCGTATTTACTATTTGACTGATACAATGATACACAGTTTAAAAACTACCAGACCAGTTGTAATTTGAACATATTACTAAAGATTATACTTTATTCCTCATATAGACTGTATAGTGTATTTACTATTTGACTGATACAATGATACACAGTTTAATGACTACCAGACCAGTTGTAATTTGAACATATTACTAAAGATTATACTTTATTCCTCATACAGACTGTACAGTGTATTTCCTATTTGACTGTAACAATGATACACAGTTTAATGACTACCAGACCAGTTGTAATTTGAACATATTACTAAAGATTATACTTTATTCCTCATATAGACCATCCTGTGTATTTTCTATTTGACTGAAACAATGAGACATAATTTTATGACTACCAGAACAGGTGGACTTTGAACTTATTTTGAAGGTTGAACTTATTACTTATACTTTATTCCTCATACAGACTTTATAGTATATTTACTATTTGACTGATACAATGATAAATAGTTTTATGACTACCAGACCAGTTGTACTATGAACTTATTTCTGAAGATTATACTTTATTTATCATACAGATGGTACAGTGTATTAAATATTTGACTGATACAATGATACATATTTTAATGACTATGAGACGAGTTGTACTTTGAACCTATTACTGAAGATTATACTTTATTTTTCATACAGACTGTACAGTGTATTAAATATTTGACTGATACAATGATACATATTTTAATGACTATGAGACGAGTTGTACTTTGAACTTATTACTGAAGATTATACTTTATTCCTCATACAGACTGTACAGTGTATTTACTATTTGACTGATACAATAATACATAGTTTAATGACTACCAGACCAGTTTACTTTGAACTTTTTGAATGGTAGTGGTTCGAAATTAACTATAAAACTGTTGGTCTCCAATCTGTGTTAGAGAAGGCTTTTAGGCCTGACTTTGCCTGGTAAAATCATATGATATAAAACTCGTTTTTTTATAGACTCTCCGCTGTATTTACTATTTGACTGATAATATGGTAAATAGTTTAAAAACAACTAAACTTTTTGGACTTTGAACTGATTACTGTTGTAGATTTTACCATATTCTTCATACAGACTGTCTAGTGTATTTACTATCTGACTTATGCAATATTACATAGTTTAGTTACTACCAGACCAGTTGGACTTTGAACTTATTACTCGATTATACTTTATTCGTCATACAGACTGTACAGTATATTAGCTATTTGACTGATACAATGACACATACTCTAATGACTACTAGACCAGTTGTACATTGAACTTATTACTGAAGGTTATTTTGTTCCTCATACAGACTGTACAGTCTATTTACTATTTGACTGATACAATGACACATAGTTTAATGACTACCAGAGTAGTTGGACTTTGAAATTATTACTGAAGATTCTACTTTATTCTTCATACAGACTGTACAGTCTATTTACAATTTGACTGATACAATGACACATAGTTTAATAACTACCAGAGTAGTTGGACTTTGAACTTATTACTGAAGGTTATTTTGTTCCTCATACAGACTGTACAGTCTATTTACTATTTGACTGATACAATGACACATAGTTTAATGACTACCAGAGTAGTTGGACTTTGAAATTATTACTGAAGATTCTACTTTATTCTTCATACAGACTGTACAGTCTATTTACAATTTGACTGATACAATGACACATAGTTTAATAACTACCAGAGTAGTTGGACTTTGAACTTATTACTGAAGATTCTACTTTATTCTTCATACAGACTGTACAGTCTATTTACTATTTGACTGATACAATGATACATAGTTAACTACTACCAGAGTAGTTGGACTTTGAAATTATTACTGAAGATTATACTTTATTCTTCATACAGACTGTACAGTCTATTTACTATTTGACTGATACAATGACACATACTTTAATGACTACCAGAGTACTTGGACTTTGAAATTATTACTGAAGATTATACTTTATTCTTCATACAGACTGTACAATCTATTTACTATTTGACTGATACAATGACACATACTTTAATGACTACCAGAGTACTTGGACTTTGAACTTATTTCTGAAGAGTCTACTTTATTCTTCATACAGACTGTACAGTCTATTTACTATTTGACTGATACAATGACACATACTTTAATGACTACCAGAGTACTTGGACTTAGAACTTATTACTGAAGATTCTACTTTATTCCTCATACAGACTGTACAGTGTATTAACTATTTGACTGATACATTGAGACATAGTTTAATGACTACCAGACCAGTTGGACTTTGAACTTATTACTGAAGGTTATTTTATTCCTCATACAGACTGTACAGTGTATTAACTATTTGACTGATACAATGACACATACTTTAATGACTACCAAACCAGTTGGACTTTGAACTTATTACTGAAGGTTATTATGTTCCTCATACAGACTGTACAGTGTATTTACTATTTGACTGATACATTGAGACATAGTTTAATGACTACCAGACCAGTTGGACTTTGAACTTATTACTCGATTAAACTTTATTCGTCATACAGACTGTACAGTGTATTAACTATTTGACTGATACAATGACACATACTTTAATGACTACTAGACCAGTTGTACTTTGAACTTATTACTGAAGGTTATTTTGTTCCTCATACAGACTGTACAGTCTATTTACTATTTGACTGATACAATGACACATAGTTTAATGACTACCAGAGTAATTGGACTTTGAAATTATTACTGAAGATTCTACATTATTCTTCATACAGACTGTACAGTCTATTTACTATTTGACTGATACAATGACACATAGTTTAATAACTACCAGAGTAGTTGGACTTTGAACTTATTACTGAAGATTCTACTTTATTCTTCATACAGACTGTACAGTCTATTTACTATTTGACTGATACAATGACACATACTTTAGTGACTACCAGAGTACTTGGACTTAGAACTTATTACTGAAGATTCTACTTTATTCGTCATACAGACTGTACAGTGTATTTACTATTTGACTGATACAATGACACATACTTTAATGACTACCAAACCAGTTGGACTTTGAACTTATTACTGAAGATTCTACTTTATTCTTCATACAGACTGTACAGTCTATTTACTATTTGACTGATACAATGACACATACTTTAGTGACTACCAGAGTACTTGGACTTTGAACTTATTACTGAAGATTCTACTTTATTCTTCATACAGACTGTACAGTCTATTTACTATTAGACTGATACAATGACACATACTTTAGTGACTACCAGAGTACTTGGACTTAGAACTTATTACTGAAGATTCTACATTATTCTTCATACAGACTGTACAGTCTATTTACTATTTGACTGATACAATGACACATAGTTTAATAACTACCAGAGTAGTTGGACTTTGAACTTATTACTGAAGATTCTACTTTATTCTTCATACAGACTGTACAGTCTATTTACTATTTGACTGATACAATGACACATACTTTAGTGACTACCAGAGTACTTGGACTTAGAACTTATTACTGAAGATTCTACTTTATTCTTCATACAGACTGTACAGTGTATTTACTATTTGACTGATACAATGACACATACTTTAATGACTACCAAACCAGTTGAACTTTGAACTTATTACTGAAGGTTATTATGTTCCTCATACAGACTGTACAGTGTATTTACTATTTGACTGATACATTGAGACATAGTTTAATGACTACCAGACCAGTTGGACTTTGAACTTATTACTCAAGATTATACTTTATTCGTCATACAGACTGTACAGTGTATTAACTATTTGACTGATACATTGAGACATAGTTTAATGACTACCAGACCAGTTGGACTTTGAACTTATTACTAAAGATTATACTTTATTCGTCATACAGACTGTACAGTGTATTTACTATTTGACTGATACATTGAGACATATTTTAATGACTACCAGACCAGTTTGACTTTGAAATTATTACTCAAGATTATACTTTATTAGTCATACAGACTGTACAGTGTATTTACTATTTGACTGTTACTTTGAGACATATTTTAATGACTACCATACCAGTTTGACTTTGAAATTATTACTCAAGATTATACTTTATTCCTCATACAGACTGTACAGTGTATTAACTATTTGACTGATACAATGATACATAGTTTAATGACTACCAGACCAGTTTGACTTTGAACTTATTACTCAAGATTATACTTTATTCCTCATACAGACTGTATAGTGTATTAACTATTTGACTGATACAATGATACATACTTTAATGACTACCAGACCAATTAGACTTTGAACTTATTACTCAAGATTATACTTTATTCCTCATAAAGACTGTATAGTGTATTAACTATTTGACTGATACAATGATACATACTTTAATGACTACCAGACCAATTAGACTTTGAACTTATTACTCAAGATTATACTTTATTCCTCATAAAGACTGTATAGTGTATTAACTATTTGACTGATACAATGATACATACTTTAATGACTACCAGATCAATTAGACTTTGAACTTATTACTTAAGATTATACTTTATTCCTCATACAGACTGTACAGTGTATTTACTATTTGACTGATACAATGACACATACTTTAATGACTACCAGACCAATTGGACTTTGAACTTATTACTCAAGATTATACTTTATTCATCATACAGACTGTACAGTGTATTTACTATTTGATTGATACAATGACACTTAGTTTAATGACTACCAGACCAATCGCACTTTGAACTTAAGACTCAAGATTATACTTTATTCCTCATACAGACTATACAGTGTATTAACTCTTTGACAGATACAATGACACATACTTTAATGACTACCAGACCATATGGACTTTGAACTTATTACTCAAGATTAAACTTTATTCCTCATACAGACTGTACAGTGTATTAACTATTTGATTGATACAATGACACTTAGTTTAATGACTACCAGACCAATCGCACTTTGAACTTAAGACTCAAGATTATACTGAATTCCTCATACAGACTGTATAGTGTATTAACTCTTTGACTGATACAATGACACATACTCTAATGACTACCAGACCAATTGGACTTTGAACTTATTACTCAAGATTATATTTTATTCCTCATACAGACTGTATAGTGTATTAACTCTTTGACTGATACAATGACATATACTCTAATGACTACCAGACCAATTGGACTTTGAACTTATTACTCAAGATTATACTTTATTCCTCATACACACTGTATAGTTTATTAACTCTTTGACTGATACAATGACACATACTTTAATGACTACCAGACCAGTTGGACTTTGAACTTATTACTGAAGGTTATTTTATTCCTCATACAGACTGTACAGTGTATTTACTATTTGAGTGATACATATTTTAATGAATGCCAGACCTGTTGGACTTTGAACTTATTACTGAAGGTTATTTTATTCCTCATACAGACTGTATAGTGTATTTACTATTTGAGTGATACATATTTTAATAAATGCCAGACCTGTTGGACTTTGTACTTATTACTGAAGATTTTACTTTTCTTTTAATATAGACTTAAAATTATTTGCTAGTGGCCTTGACTGGATAGTTGGACGTTGTCCTACGATAACGTAGTGAAGCAACATCAAGTAGGACTGTCCCACGGATGGGTGAATATCTGAGCGATCCCATCTTTGCACGCAGCCCGTCTGCCTGGTCAATGGTAGTGGTTAGAAATTAACTCTAAAGCTGTTGGTCTCCAAGCTGTGTTAGAGAAGGCTTTTAGTCCTAGCTTTGCGTGGTAAAATAAGATGATTTAAATTTTTTTTTTTTATAGACTCTCCGCGGTATTTACTATTTGACTGATAATATGATAAATAATTTAAGAATGACTAAACTTAAGGTAAAATCTACTGATTACTGTAGATTTTACCTTATTCCTCATACAGACTGTCTAGTGTATTTACTATCTGACTTATGCAGTATTACATAGTTTAATGACTACCAGACCAGTTGGACTTTGAACTTATTACTGAAGATTATACTTTATTCCTCATACAGACCATCCTGTGTATTTACTATATGACTTTTACAATTATACATAGTGTAATGACTACAAGACTAGTTGGACTTTGAACTTTTTACTGAAGATTATACTTTATTCCTCATACAGACTGTCCAGTGTATTTAGTATTTGACTGATACAATGATACATAGTTTAATGACTACCAGACCAGTTGGACTTTGAACTTATTACTGAAGATTATACTTTATTCCTCATACAGACCATCCTGTGTATTTACTACATGAATTTTACAATTATACATAGTCTAATGACTACAAGACTAGTTGGACTTTGAACGGAGTACTGAAGATTTTACTTTTCATACAGATTGTCCACTACTATTGACTAATACAATGATAAAGAGCTTAATGAGTACTAACAGACCTGTGCACTTTGAATTGGTTTTGAAAATTTCACTTTACTTTTCTTACAAACTAATCAAAATTCTTACTATTTTACTGATAAATGGAAAACTTTTTCAATTAGTACTACCAGACCAGTGACTATTTGGTCTTTATTTTGATAAACAATTTACAGAACTAACACACCAACAGACATTTGTAGACCAGACCCGTTACTTCTTTATATTTTATACAGACATTTCTATTCATAAATATTTTGGAAGTTACTTTATTAAGTTTCTTACGACTTTTACAAAGTAACAGAGTGATTATATTCACACCTACAATTGACTAAAGATGCCTACAGGCGATACAATGAAATGTTCATCACTAGAAATAATTTTACTATATTAAAAAATGAATTTATTAAAACTGTTTAAAGTCTTGGCTTTACTTGCAAACTTACAATATAACGTCACCTAAACAATACCCTAAACATATTACAAGACTGAATTATCAAGGAACAAATTATTACTTATATATATATTGACTATTGAAGTCAACAATTTTAATTTTACCTCCTCAAATTTAATATTTGTCTTTAACTCCTTTATATTAATTGTTTAGTTCTAGAATGATTTTCCTACAGATTAGTTTGTGAAATATTTAAATTAATTTTGTACAAATCTACAATGCTTTTGCAAAATATTTGGTTTAGAATTAACCAAAACATTTACTATACTTTTTTAATGTACAAACAATACCAATTTTGCAAAATACACTTATAATGTGTAAAAAAAATGTTTCGATCACTATTTGACATAAGTTATTTTTATTTATAAAGGACAGAAGAAGACATCTTTACTCTATTACTGCTTTGAAAAGTATTTGATGTTGTATAATATACAATTTATATGTGTTTCCCTGTTGACAGCGGAACGTACTGTTGTAGTGCTATTACTACAAAACACCACTTCTTGACTGTTATTATTTTCCTTTATAGATTTAAATAATAGCAATTTCTTCTAACACATCCAACAATCACCATAACCAAAATATTCCAAATGACTACTAAATGATAGTCCTATCTGTGAAATCCTTCATTTGTGATTTTGAGTGACTCACCAAAATACTCCAAAAGTGTATAAGAAGTGATTGGAGGATCCTGAAGTCATCACAAGGATAACGTCAGGTAACATCTAGCATGATCCTTGGACGGATGACCAATGAGGGATCCAATAACTGCACCCAGCCCTACTGCCCAGTCTCTAGTAGTCCTTGGTCCCAAATGAAGTGGTAGAGAGGGTAAGAAGCCATAACTTTGTTACATTACTACAGTTACTGAAACGTTTTACTGTATCACCCAAAAACCCTGAAATACCACTACCATTTCAATTTTCTTGATTAGCGTACTCCGTATAACTTAAAAACTTATGACTGACATTTCCAAACACTCCAAATGAATACTACTACTTGACTGACTTTATAACTGTACTTCCTGTAACTTAACGACTTATGACTGATATTTCAAAATACTCCAAAAAAATTCTACAACTTGACTGATTTTATAACTGTACTTCCTGTAACTTAACAACTTATGACTGGCACCTCAAAATACTCCAAATAAATTCTACAGTTTGACTGATTTTATAACTGTACTTCCTGTAACTTAACAACTTATGACTGATATTTCAAAATAATCCAAATATTCTACAACTTGACGACTGATTTTATAACTGTACTTCCTGTAACTTAACCACTTATGACTGACATTTCAAAATACTCCAAAAAAATTCTACAACTTGACTGATTTTATAACTGTACTTCCTGTAACTTAACAACTTATGACTGATATTTCAAAATAATCCAAATATTCTACAACTTGACGACTGATTTTATAACTGTACTTCCTGTAACTTAACCACTTATGACTGACATTTTAAAATACTCCAAATGAATACTACTATTTGACTGACTTTATAACTGTACATCCTGTAATTTAACGACTTATGACTGACACTTCAAAATTCTCCAAATGAATACTACTACTTGACTGACTTTATAGCTGTACTTCCTGTAACTTAACCACTTACGACTGACATTTCAAAATACTCCAAATGAATACTACTATTTGACTGACTTTATAAATGTACATACTGTAATTTAACGAATTATGACTGACATTTCAAAATTATCCAAATGAACACTACTACTTGACTGACTTTATAACTGTACTTCCCGTAACTTAACGACTTATGACTGACATTTCAAAATACTCCAAATAAATTCTCCTACTTGACTAATTTTATACTGTATTTCCTGTAACTTAACAACTTATGACTGACATTTCCAAACACTCCAAATAAATACTACTACTTGACTGACTTTATAGCTGTACTTCCTATAACAACAACTTATGACTGATATTTCGAAATACTCCAAAAAATTCTACAACTTGACTGATTTTATATCTGTACTTCCTGTAACTTAACAACTTATGACTGATATTTCAAAATACTCCAAAAAAATTCTACAACTTGACTGATTTTAAAACTGTACTTCCCGTAACTTAACGACTTATGACTGACATTTCAAAATACTCCAAATATATTCTACAACTTGACTGATTTTATAACTGTATTTCCTGTAACTTAACAACTTATGACTGACATTTCCAAACACTCCAAATAAATACTACTACTTGACTGACTTTATAACTGTACTTCCTATAACAACAACTTATGACTGATATTTCGAAATACTCCAAAAAAATTCTACAACTTGACTGACTTTATAGCTGTACTTCCTGTAACTTAACGACTTATGACTGACATTTCAAAATACTCCAAATGAATACTACTACTTGACTGATTTTATACCTGTACTTACTGTAACTTAACGACTTATGACTGACATTTCAAAATTCTCCAAATGAATACTACTATTTGACTGACATTATAGCTGTACTTCCTGTAACTTTACGACTTATTACTGACATTTCAAAATACTCCAAATGAATACTACTATTTGACTGACTTTATAGCTGTACTTCCTGTAACTTAACGACTTATGACTGACATTTCCAAATTCTCCAAATGAATACTACTATTTGACTGACTTTATAACTGTACATCCTGTAATTTAACGACTTATGACTGACATTTCAAAATACTCCAAATGAATACTACTACTTGACTGACTTTATAGCTGTACTTCCTGTAACTTAACCACTTACGACTGACATTTCAAAATAATCAAAATGAATACTACTATTTGACTGACTTTATAACTGTACATCCTGTAACTTAACGACTTATGACTGACATTTCAAAATACTCCAAATGAATACTACTACTTGACTGACTTTATAACTGTACATCCTGTAACTTAACGACTTATGACTGATATTTCAAAATACTCCAAAAAAATTCTACAACTTGACTGATTTTATAACTGTACTTCCTGTAACTTAACAACTTATGACTGATATTTCAAAATACTCCAAAAATTCTACAACTTGACGACTGATTTTATAACTGTACTTCCTGTAACTTAACCACTTATGACTGACATTTCAAAATTCTCAAAATGAATACTACTACTTGACTGACTTTATAGCTGTACTTCCTGTAACTTAACCACTTACGACTGACATTTCAAAATACTCCAAATGAATACTACTATTTGACTGACTTTATAAATGTACATACTGTAATTTAACGAATTATGCCTGACATTTCAAAATTATCCAAATGAATACTACTACTTGACTGACTTTATAACTGTACTTCCCGTAACTTAACGACTTATGACTGACATTTCAAAATACTCCAAATAAATTCTCCTACTTGACTAATTTTATAACTGTATTTCCTGTAACTTAACAACTTATGACTGACATTTCCAAACACTCCAAATAAATACTACTACTTGACTGACTTTATAACTGTACTTCCTATAACAACAACTTATGACTGATATTTCGAAATACTCCAAAAAAATTCTACAACTTGACTGATTTTATAACTGTACTTCCTGTAACTTAACAACTTATGACTGATATTTCAAAATACTCCAAAAAAATTCTACAACTTGACTGATTTTAAAACTGTACTTCCCGTAACTTAACGACTTATAACTGACATTTCAAAATACTCCAAATAAATTCTACAGCTTGACTGATTTTAAAACTGTGTTCCCTATAAACTTAACAACTTATGACTTACATTTCAAAATACTCCAAATAAATTCTACAGATTGACCGACTTTATAACTGTACTTCCTTTAACTTAACAACTTATGACTGGCACTTCAAAACACTCCATATGAATACTACAACTTGACTGATTTTATAACTGTACTTCCTATAACTTAACAGCTTATGACTGGTACTTTAAAATACTCTGTATAAATTCTACAACTTGACTGATTTTATAACTGTACTTACTATAGATTAACAACTTATGACTGATATTTCAAAATACTCCAAATTAATACTACTACTTTACTGATTTTATAACTGTGTTCCCTATAACATAACAACTTATGACTGGCACTTCAAAACACTCCAAATGAATACTACAACTTGTCTGATTTTATAACTGTACTTCCTATAACTTAACAGCTTATGACTGGTACTTTAAAATACTCTGTATAAATACTACAACTTGACTGATTTTATAACTGTACTTCCTATAGATTAACAACTTATGACTGATATTTCAAAAGACTCCAAATGAATACTACAACTTGACTGATTTTATAACTGTACTTCCTGTAACTTAACAACTTATGACTAATATTTCAAAACACTCCAAATGAATACTACAACTTGACTGATTTTATATCTGTACTTCCTATAGATTAACAACTTATGACTGATATTTCAAAATACTCCAAATGAACACTACAGCTTGACTGATTTTATAACTGTACTTCCAATAGATTAACAACTTATGACTGATATTTCAAAATACTCCAAATGAACACTACAGCTTGACTGATTTTATAACTGTGTTTCCTATAGATTAACAACTTATGACTGATATTTCAAAATACTCCAAATGAACACTGCAACTTGACTGATTTTATAACTGTACTTCCAATAGATTAACAACTTATGACTGATATTTCAAAACACTCCAAATGATTACTACAACTTGACTGATTTTATATCTGTACTTCCTATAGATTAACAACTTATGACTGATATTTCAAAATACTCCAAATGAACACTACAGCTTGACTGATTTTATAACTGTACTTCCAATAGATTAACAACTTATGACTGATATTTCAAAATTCTCCAAATGAACACTACAGCTTGACTGATTTTATAACTGTACTTCCAATAGATTAACAACTTATGACTGATATTTCAAAATACTCCAAATGAAAACTACAGCTTGACTGATTTTATAATTGTACTTCCTATAGCCCAACCACTTATGATTGATATTTCAAAATACTGCAAATAAATACTACAATTTGACTGATTTGATAACTGTACATCCTATATCTTAACATTTTAAGATTGATATTTCAAAATAATCCAAATAAATATTACAACTTGACTGATTTTATAACTGTACTTCCTATAGCCTAACCACTTATGACTGACATTTCAAAATACTGCAAATAAATACTACAACTTGACTGATTTGATAACTGTACATCCTATAACTTAAATACTTATGTCTGACATTTCAAAATACTCCAAATGGACACTACAGCTTGACTGATTTTATATCAGTACTTCCTATAGCTTAACAACATATGACTGACATTTAAAAATACTCCAAATAAATTTTACAACTTGACTAATTTTATAACTCTACTTCCTGTAAGTTAAGGACTTATGACTGGCACTTCAAAATACTCCAAATGAATACTACAACTTGACTGATTTTATAACTGTACTTCCTATAATTTAACAACTTATGACCGTCACTTCAAAATACTCCAAATTAATACTACAACTTGACTGATTTTATAACTGTACTTCCTATAACTTAACAGCTTATGACTGGCACTTTAAAATACTCTGTATAAATACTACAACTTGACTGATTTTATAACTGTACTTCCGTTAGCTTAACAACTTATTACTGGCACCTCAAAATACTCCAAATGAATACTACAACTTGACTGATTTTATAACTTTACTTCCTATAACTTAACAACTTATGACTGGCACCTCAAAATACTACAAATGAATACTACAATTTGACTGATTTTATAAGTGTACATCCTATAACTTAACAACTTATGACTGGCTCTTCAAAATCCCACAAATGAATACTACAATTTGACTGATTTTATAACTGTACATCCTATAACTTAACAACTTATGATTGATATTTCAAAATACTCCTAATAAATACTACAACTTGACTGATTTTATAATTGTACTTCCTATAACTTAACAACTTATGACTGGCACTTCAAGATACTACAAATGAATACTACAATTTGACTAATTTTATAACTGTACATCCTATAACTTAACAACTTATGACTGGCACTTCAAAATACTACAAATGAATACTACAATTTGACTGATTTTATAACTGTACATCCTACAACTTAACAACTTATGACTGGCACTTTAAAATACTGCAAATAAATACTACAATTTGACTGATTTTATAACTGTACTTCCTATAACTTAACAACTTATGACTGGCACTTCAAAATACTACAAATGAATACTACAACTTGACTGATTTTATAACTGTACTTCCTATAATTTAACAACTTATGACCGTCACTTCAAAATACTCCACATGAATACTACAACTTGACTGAATTTATAAATGTACTTCTTGTAACTTGACAACTTATGACTGATATTTGATAATACTCCAAAAGAATACTACAACTAACTGATTTTATAACTGTACTTCCTATAATTTAACAACTTATGACTGGCATTTCAAAATACTCCAAATGAATACTACAACTTGTCTGATTTTATAACTGTACTTCCTGTAACTAAACAGCTTATGTCTGATATTTCAAATTACTCCAAATGAATTACTACTTGACTGATTTTATAACTGTACTTCCTATAACTTAACAACTTATGACTGACATTTCAAATTGCTCCAAATATATACAGTCAAACCTTGATATAACGAACCTCAATATAAAGAATTTCATGATATAAGGAATTTTTACAAATCTCCTACAACCCTCCATAAGGGACAATGTAAATTTCACCTCTACATAACGAACAAAACGTACTCACAACCTCAACATAACGAATTTTTTTAACACCAACAAAAATAATCCAGCCTTAGTATAACGGATTTGTTCTAGTTGAAACCTCTACATAACGAATTTTACCTCTATATAACGAAGTTCTTACGACTGTACCTCATTAACGAATGTTGACAAAGGAGGGGTTAATTCTTTGAAACAGAATCGTGTCTGAACAGGAAAGCTTTCTGTCCCAGCTATCGTCTATGTATGTTTGTTGTGATTATTCAGTATTGATTATCTGTTTTGACTGTGTGGAGTGTGGGAACAATATAGGCCTACTGTAGTTGTTCCATTATCTTATCACCGTACAATCGTGGGAGTTTATTTAGTTACGATGGACGGCAATCAAAACAAAAAGAAACGGTGCGCTATTAGCATTGAGTGTAAACGTAAAATTATAAAGTGCGTTGAGGACAATCCAACAAGAAAAAATTGAGCTGAAAGATGTAGATGAGTGTGTGATTAAGTGGCTAAAGCAGTGCCGCGACAAAAACATTGCAATAAGCGGGCCCATTCTCCAAGAAAAAGCCAAACAGTTTGCTTGTGAACTTAGACACGAGGACTTTCGAGCTAGCAATGGATGGTTAGCAAACTTCAAAAAACGACATGAGCTTATTTTTCAAAAAGTGTGCGGTGAAAGTGCAAAAGTTGATGATTATGTTTGTACTGAATGGAAAGAAAAACGTGGGATTTGAACCAGAAAATATCTACAATGCCTAATTAACCTATTAGTGAGGATCATTTTGCTAAATTATGCTATCCTCAAAATAAAAATGTTATGTATGTACAGTATAGACTATGTAAATACTGTACATACATATACTGTAAAAGATTTCAAAATGTTAGTGATACAGTATCTACTCCCTACACAACACTGAGATGTGAACCTCTATATAGCGAATGTCAATTAACCTACCTTAATATAACGAACCTCGTTGTAACAAAAAACTCCATATAACAAATTTTTGGTTTGGTCCCTTGAAATTTGTTATATCGAGGTTTGACTGTACTACAACTTGACTGATTTTATAACTGTACTTCCTATAACTTAACAACTTATGACTGACATTTCAAATTGCTCCAAATAAGTACTACTACTTGACTAATTTTATAACTGTACTTCCTATAACTTAACAACTTATGACTGACATTTCAAATTGCTCCAAATAAGTACTACTACTTGACTGATTTTATAACTGTACTTCCTATAACTTAACAACTTATGACTGACATTTCAAATTGCTCCAAATAAGTACTACTACTTGACTGATTTTATAACTGTACTTCCTATAACTTAACAACTTATGACTGACATTTCAAATTGCTCCAAATGAATACTACTACTTGACTGATTTTATAACTGTACTTCCTATAACTTAACAACTTATGACTGGCACTTCAAAATGCTCCAAATAAGTACTACTACTTGACTGATTTTATAACTGTACTTCCTATAACAACAACTTATGACTGGCACCTCAAAATGCTCCAAATAAGTACTACTACTTGACTGATTTTATAACTGTACTTCCTATAACAACAACTTATGACTGGCACTTCCAAATGCTCCAAATAAGTACTACTACTTGACTGATTTTATAACTGTACTTCCTATAACTTAACAACTTATGACTGACATTTCAAATTGCTCCAAATACTACTACTTGACTGATTTTATAACTGTACTTCCTATAACAACAACTTATGACTGGCACCTCAAAATGCACCAAATAAGTACTACTACTTGACTGATTTTATAACTGTACTTCCTATAACAACAATTTATGACTGGCACCTCAAAATGCTCCAAATAAATACTACTACTTGACTGACCCCTTATAACTTATCAACTATCGACGGACACTTCAACATACTGTACTCAGAATAAGTACCTTTACTTTTCTGCTCTTATAGTTGGACTCTGTATAACATAATAACTTATAAATACTCCAAATAAGTATGGTAATACTTCTTGAATAATAGTTTAATTTCTTACGACTGACATATCAAAATATGCATTTTTTTCTAAGAAACTCTACTCGCCAGTTTACATTAGTCTGCAAGCTTGTGTATGAACTTTATTCACAAGTGAAGGACCGACAATTAGCTCAGTTAGGGAATCAAGGCTTGGACCTGCGCTCTGCAGTCCGAAACCTTAACCACTGAGCCACCACGCCGTCGTCATTACTCATCATATATCACAATACACTAATGACTCTTACTCCTTACTTTATGTAGCCAACTCATGAAATCTTACCTACAGAATGATTCTTAACATCCCATTCTACTTTCAAAACTTAAGATATCCCATGCTGCATTACTTTATATACATAACTTACGAAATCTTAAACCTCAAAATGACTTTTGACTTCCCACTCTATGTATACAATTCATAATATCTCACTCTACATAAATAGCCCTACACATAAATAATTCAGGGTATCTCACTCTACTAAATGAATCTTGACACTTATACAGCATATGATATCTCACTCTCACAAATGACCCTCAACATACCAATTTGTTTATACAACTCATTATGTCTCATGATACCAAATGACACATGATCCCCACTCTACTTATAAGACTCATGATATATCATTCTACACAAATGACTCTTGATCCCCCATTACACGTAACTCACTAAATCTCACACTACTAAATGACTCATCATCCCCATTCTATGAAAAAAAAACTCATAAAATCTAACTCTACTAAATAATCTAACAACCCACTGTACATATATTACCATGACATCTCACTCAATGACTCTTCATGAAAGATCTTTTCACAAAATCATTCTTGGTCCCTACTCTACTTATACAACACATGATACCACTAACTCACATTACCTAATGACTTTTGACCCACACTCTATGTATAAATCTCTTGAAATATCATGCCAGAAAATGACATTTAACACCCCACTGTACTTACACAAACAATGACATCTCACTCTATCAAATAAATATTGATCCTTTACGTATACAACTCATGAAATCTCAATCTACAAGTCTCTTGACACCCACTTGCCATATACAACCTGTAATATCTCATGCTAAACAAATGACTGTTGATAACCCATTTATGTACATAACTCATGATATTTCACTGTTTCTAATGACTCATGAAACCTTTCATTACCAAATAACACTTGACTCCTCTCTCTAAATGCACAACTGATCTCTTGCTACACATACAATTCTTGACACACCATTTTATGTGCATAACTCATGATATCTCACCCAGCCAAACAACTTTTGAATACCTATCTATGGATACGATTCATGATATCTCGCTCTACCAAATGACTTTTGACACCTACTTAACGTACAAAACTCAAGATACCAAATGACCCTTGACTCTCTCCTCTTCATATACAACTCATGATATATTTACTCTCTGATATTACTCTTGACTCCCCACTCCACATACAACACTCATAATATCTCATTCTACCAAATGACTCTTCATACACAACTCATGATACTTCAACTTACAAAATAATTCTTGACTTCCCACTCTACGTACTCAACTCATGATATCTCACTCTACCAAATGACTGTTGACACCCATTCATCGTACATAACTCAAGATACCAAATGACTCTTGACTCCCTCCTCTTCATACACCACTCATGCTATCTAACTCTATCAAATTACTCTTGACTCCCCACTCTCCATACACAACTAGTGATATCTTACTCTAATAAATGATTCTTGATCTCCTACTCTTCATACATAACCAATGATATTTCACATTACCAAATGACTTGTGACAACCCACTCTACATACAAAACTCATCATATCTCGCTCTACCAAATGATTCTTGACTCACCATTCTTCACACATGACTCGTGGTACTTCACATTATCAAATGACTTAACTTCCAACTTTACATATAAAGCTAATGATATCTCACCCTACCAAATGACTCTTGACATGCCACTGTTCACATATGAGTCGTGGTACTTCACATTACCAAATAGCATTTCCCATTCTACTTGCCAAATCATGATATCTTGCTCAAACAAACAACTCTTGGCACCTACTTTACATATACAACTCTAGATAGTTCACGTTACCAAATGACTCTTGACACCTACTTGTCGTATACAACTCATGATACTTCACATTTCCAAATGACTCTTGACACCTACTTGTAGTATACAACTCATGATACTTCACGTTACCAAATGACTCTTGATTTCCCACTCTATGTCCACAACTCTTAGTACATCACTCTACCAAATGACTCTTACCACCTACTTGTCGTATACAACTCATTATACTTCACGATATCAAATGACTCTTGACACCTACTTGTTATATACAACTCGTGATAATTTACGTTACCAAATGACTCTTGATTTCCCACTCTATGAACACAACTCTTAATACCTCACTCTACCAAAGGACTCTTACCATCCACTTGTCGTATACAACTCTTGATACTTCACATTACCAAATTACTCTTGATACATACTTGTCGTATACAACTCTTGATACTTCACATTACCAAATGATTCTTGACACCTACTTGACATATACAACTCATTATAGTTCACGATACTAAATGACTCTCAACACCTATTTGTTATATACAACTCATGATATTTCACATTACCAAATGACTCTTGATTTCCCACTGTATGTAGACAACTCATAATATCTCATTGAACCAAAGGTCTCTTACCACCTACTTGTCGTATACAACTCTTGATACTTCACATTACCAAATGACTATTAATACCTACTTGTCATATACAATTCATGATACTTCACATTACCAAATGACTCTTGACACCTACTTGTCGTGTACAGCTCTGGATATTTCACGTTACCAAATGACTCTTGACACCGACTTCTCGTATACAACTCATCATATTTCACGATACCAAATGATTTTTGACACCTACTTGTCGTATACAACTCATTATATTTCACGATACCAAATGATTTTTGACACCTACTTGTCGTATACAACTCATGATACTTTTCGTTATCAAATTACTTTTGAGTCATATTATTTAAGACATTACTGTTTATAAATTAACTATGGAATTTGAAATTAATAGCGATCTCAAAGGGCAAGATACAAAGGGTATACTTGGGCAAGATATTTCTGGACTTGGTATGTGATAGGTTAACTACGGACATTTGATCCCTGTTCAGACAAGACAATAAATTCATTATCGGAGGGTGTGCGGAGAAACTGTCAAGGGACAGTATGGGGATGTTGTTTACACGCTATGTAGTGTCTGTAAAACACACAAGTTCTGGTAATTAGTTTCTCGCTCAAAACTTTTAGTGGCCTTTTTAAAATTATTGCATATAAATGTATAGCTTTTTTATTTAATAAATAAAAAAGTCTGTTGCCATTTAATCAAACCGTATGCACATAACTTTAAAGGGTCGCAATCTCTCTCTCACACACAGACTGCAGATCCTGAGATTGAGATATTTTCTTTCCTACTCAACCTACTAACGATGTGATGGTCCTACATTCCACTCTACATAGAATTATAATTGTATGCCCGATGTATATTTAATTCTCCCTGCCGATGTATCAAAATAATTTTAAAATCCACTATTAGATAGTTTTAAACTATTTAAAATATATCAACATCAAGCACTTTACAATATATAAAATTGATTTAAATTTATGTCTTATTATAGATAGTAGTTTACTATAAAAAAACAATTATTTTATATTTAGACATGTATGAATAGCGATTGAAAATCTCTAACACTTACTGTTAGATGCAAAATATTAGATGCAAAATAATATTAGAGACGGGCATCAGAAACCTTACCCGAGGAGATGTGCACTAGCAAAATTACAAGTTATAAACTGTTGGTGCCACCGACTGTCAAATCTGAGGAAAGTGTCAGTGGTACCAACAAATTGTAACTTGTGAATTTTAAGTGGTTCTAATGTTTGTGTTTGGATTCGTCTCTAGTATAGTCGGCGAGTCACAATAAGTCCTCTGAACTTCATGCCTGAATGATATTAAAGGCGCTGATTTCCACTGAAACAGCACAAGTCATTTAGTGTATCTGTCGTAATTACTAATTATGATATGTACACAACATGACTTGTGCTGTTTCAATGAAAATCAGCGCCTTCAATATCACAGAGGCTGAAGTTCAGAGGACTTCTCATGACTGACCAACTATATGTATTTACTGATGCTTTGTGTCTCCTGTTATATTAATCAAGTCTCAGAGCACTATAGCTTAACCTCAAAGTTTCAGATACAATTATATCTAACTGGAAATTTAGGGATTCATAAATCGTTCATATTAATAGTCATACATTTGTAAAACATTTTCTTAGAATAATTACAGACTTGGATTTTTATTGACTTAACGAATTTTTATGCAAAGATATTGACAATTAATTGTATTGACAATTAATTGTATTAAAAGATATTGACAATTAACTCGTTATTTATTGTTAGACTTTTACTACTTATTTGATTTTACTTACACGCTTCCCACTTTTATATTATTTATTTATATAAGACACAGCTTTAGACAGACAGGTACATAATATTTTCTTACTTTGACATTTGTTTACTACATAAAGACGTAAACGTTTGTTATAAATATTCAACCATTTATATTAAGTTTGTAGTAAGCACAAAAAATGAACTTAGAAACAGACTAATAACATTTTTACAGTTAGGCCTACCTTAATAAAAGTGAATCATAATTATTTTGACACTCTCCCTTTCGCTTTAGTTTACACAAAATGTTTTATCAACCCTCTGGTCTGAGGATGGTAACTACGGTGGTTAACTATAATTAATCACCATAAAATTTGTACTTATATTGTAATAAATTTGATTTGTGTTATATTCAGATGTTTTTAAAAATATTTCAGTAATTAATGGAAACTGAATTATAGTTTTCTTATTTTTAGTTAAAACAGTTTTCACTTGGAAACCAATAACATTTATCTAACTACAAACATAAACCAAAACACATATTTAGTAAAAACTTTATTAATTTGTAATCTTTTTTATAAAAACTTATAATTTCACTCTGAAAAATGAGCCAAGATTTTTTAAGCGAAGATTGTGTCAGTTATCTGTACGCTACGAATACTTAAACCCCATGTGATATACTAACCATTTTATAATACAATTGAAACTACATTTACGTAACCCACCGAGTTGACTTTTTTGCATTTTTTACCTAGTACCTGATAGATTATTATGGTTTTTACATACTATAAATGTATTTATTGTAATATATGTTGTACTATTCTTACTGATTATATGAGGTAAATTTATAACTAAGGTGTTCAGTGATAAGTAACTGGGACAGAACTAAGTGATACTGTTATATGACTAAGTGTAATGACTGTGTAATTATTCTTACTAAATGTTATGACTGTGTGATCATTTAAGTTGTGTTCATATTTCTTATTCACTGTGTTTTTCTGCAGACAAAAAGGACATGATTCGCACTAACGACTCTGACTACTACGATGAAAGACTCTCAGACTTAACTACCAGCTGTCCATTACTACAAATTATATAAAGACTTACTTGACTTTGAATACTTTCTGTTGACTCCCACACATAAGAGTTTTGTAGCTAATTATTCTTAAATTTACTGCAGGGCTTAATCTGTAATTGTTTTTTTTTATTTTCTTCCGTTATCAGATAGAATAGTACTTTTTTAAAGTGACCAACAAAAATACTCTGCAGTATGAATAATGTGGATATTTTGGTCATGTAATAACTATTTCATAGGTAAACTATATAGCAGAATGATTTTAATCAAAAAATTAAAGTCTAGGCTGAAGTGAGAATTTTTAAGCATAAATATATTGTTAGATGATTATAAAATGAAAATATACTTCATTGATTAATAAAATCAACCTAACATTTTAGACGATGAAAATTTGCACTATTAGGACCTTAGCAATTCACATAGCTCAGAAACTGATTTTCACAGCAAATTAAGAAATACTTTATAGTACGAGATGTTACATTGTTTGTAACTTGTTGTGGTATTTGTAATAAATTGTGATCTATTACTTATAAACTTATGTAACTTTTATTCATTTGATTAATTGCTTGTATAAATTGTAAATTGCATTATCAAATTGAGCAGTTAATTGTTTGCCGTATTTTTTATGAAAACTATAAAAAATATTTGAAAATATATAACTTACACATTTATAACAAAATTATCATATCTATAGTTATCCTGAATATATTTAATGCAATTGTTATTGATAAAAAAGAGCTGAGTATTTACATTTATTGTCAACTACAAAAACGTTTTAGAGCTGTTAATGTTTAATTTAATCATCTAATTTAGTGTATGATAATTGTTCGGTTGTAATTTTATTTGTTATTAATGACATTTATTTATATTTTATATATGTAAATAGTTTTTATATGTGCTTTCGTTTGGGGTTTGTTTCTCAGTTGCTATGATCACACTTTCATTTTCTACTTTTTAACATTTGTTGTTAGGTTCGTTAAATGAACCCATTAAGCTTCAATTACACAGCATATACTCTGTTGCTACTGCAGTTAATTGTTCTTTGTGTACTTTTAACAGAAGCGTTTTCTATCATAGTTATTCATCAACTGTAACGGGAAGGGACTAGCTTTATAAATTTTATTATTTTAAACTACACTAATGTAAGTTTTATTTTAACATGATTTAAGAAAAAATGCTTAAGTTGTGTAAGAACTAGTCAAAAAGGCTCCTTGGAATTTATTTTATACAGTTTATGTATAAAAACAAAACTTGTTTAAAGATAGAAAATGTCCAAAGTATTGTGAACATATTGTTTACAGGAGATGGTGGGTGGGTGGGTTTTTGAGAATTAAAAGGCATAATTCTTCCAAAATAATTTAATTGTTAAATGTACTAATTCATGAACGCTAATACGTAATATATAGAATTATATGAAATTATTAAAATTGTAAACAAAAGAATACAAAAACAAAAAAGGCTTTTATTAATTGAATAAAATCAAAAGTATGTTTTTGAACTTTTAAATTCTTTTAAATCAATACAACATAGTAAAAAGGTAATCTTTAAATCTGAAAAAGTAAAATATTTTTGCAAAATCTAAGGAGCCTTAAACAAACTTTAGGAGTGTCTTGTAGATTTTGATACAGTCCTGAGCTGCAGAACTATTGAAATTTTAGTTACTGAGTAACAATTTTGCAATGTTACATTAAAAATTGAAAAATATCAGATAAAAAATAATTTAAAAGCTCAGGATCTGTAGAATGGACGAATAGGAAAAAGGTGAAGATGGATAATTTGATCATTGTTTAGATGTAATTAAACAATTACTAAATATAAATGATACAATTTTATTATATTATTTTGTATATTTTATTACAATAAGAATTAAAGATAATTAGTTCTTCAGGTGGTACATGTTAGGCATAACAATGTAATGTTTGTTATTGTGATTCAGAATAGTTTGGAATTGTTTTCCAAATAATGTGTTATACAACAGTATAAAATTATGTAAAACTGTATTTACTAGTGATTATGTTATTTTATTGCATTTCTCAAGAAATCTTTTAGAGCACTAGAAGTAAATTTAAAGTTTAGTTATTGTTTCAATTTTAAAGCAGACTTTATTAGTTTATGTACAGTAGTTATGTTTGATTTTTTATTGTTTGATTGTACATTGATGTAATTATTTATATTTTAAATTATTAAATTGTACAGTTTACATTTTTCAGATTTTTATTTCAATAGTCTCCATTTTAGTTTTAAGAAATATTTATTTTGTGGTACGTTCAAGAGTTGTGGTAGGATGCTGTGAGTACGCACCTATAAAAAAGAACAACAAAAGCTAACATTTTGTGTAAGTTTATAAAGTTTGTGGGAAGCCTTTTTCTGACACGTTTTTAAATGGTAAAAATTAAATATATTAGCATGAATGAAGAGTGTAACTGTATGACTAAATACAAAAAAACACAATAAAATCTACAATTGGTTTTGAATAAAGAAAGTTTTCTACAGCTTGAAAGATCCAGTAATTTTTCTACAGCTTTCTCTACCTCCCCTTTTATAGAAGTTACACACAAGCCTACTGTGGCTTTCTATTTACTGATTTCATGCACCTCATGCACTCTGCCTTAAAAAGACCTCAATCATGGCTTCCTCTTCACCATTCACATGATTAACTATTGCATAATACTTTCTACTGAATCCATTTAAGTAAAAAGTAAATTGAACTAAAAATTAATAGTGCATATATGTTAAAAACACAATAGAAGAAAAGCTACTTGCTTCCAAAGCTTGAGGTTGTTTGATTCGCAGGGTGACGGATGGTAAAAAATGCTTCTCAAATCTCCCAATGTTATAAGCCTCAAGAGGCATTTGAGAAGCTAGTTACAATTTCAGTAAGAAATCTTGGTAACAAACAATGGAACTGAAAAGCATCAGAACACATACTCTAACCTCAAATTCCTGATCGAAAATGGTGTTCAACCATGTGATTCTTGTGGTCCCACTTGCAAATTATTAGTAAAGAAAAAATATGTTAAAGTATGAATTAAGATTTGAAAAAAAAAACTGTTTCAAAAATGAACTATGACATTTGATTGATCTCAGGGCTACCCATGTTCTCTCAAAATTCAGTAATTCTCTAATTTTATCTTTTTTCTAACTATTCCATAAATTAAAGCTTCTTGCATACTTTTATATGTATAATGAACGGAACAGCCTGGCTATTTAGATTTCCATATTTGATTAAAAATAAAGCAATCGGCTATATAATGAGTTAAAACATATTTAATCATTTTAATATATTCAATCAGGTTAGGTTACAGGGCAAAGCCCAGAGATTAATATAATAGGAGAGATTTCCAGTGACCCTGGCACCTTCTTCAGGTCTCACTCATAAACTGAAGCAAGTGCCAGTGGTACTGATGATTTTTGTTACATGTTGTGTCTGTGTTGGTTTTCTTGTGTATGTGTCAGTAGACATCTTCTCAGGTAAGTTTGCTGATGCCCTATTATATAACATTCAATACAAACATTTTAGTGTTTTTTGACAAAACCTCATTCACACCAAGTCTTATCTAGAATAAAATTGTAGATGAATGTTAGATTTATAAAAACTGTATTTCAACTTTACATCGGCAATATAACATCAAACAGATTTAAACCCATGAATACACATCTATAAGAAGCGAAAAGTCAACGTTGCAAAGTCAGACTACTTTTTTATGATTTTGCTATCTTGCCACAGTCACCACTGTCGAGCTTTTTGCACGACAGACTTGAGTGAGAGAGAATGACAGAGGCCTACATGGCTGACTGGAGAGAGAGAGAGAGAGAGAGAGGGGGAAGATTACGAATTGCCATGAGAATGACAAAGAAAGGAAATGGCAGACAGGGGTTATTGGGTTAGGAGAGGGGTAAAGTGGAAAAATGCTCAAACAGTGCTGCATATCAGCAGCCACACTAAGCTCGTTTTATCTGCTACAGGACGTCTGACTATTTCTCTCTATTTCACTTCTTACAGATGTGCATTCCTTGTTCAAATTAACTCCCTCCCCAAAGATTGTCTCATAAATGCCAAGAGCCCTTACACCTTTACAATTCCCATAACTGTATTTGTCTAAATATTATATAACCTACACGTAAAGTCTAACTTCTTTACCTCCACTAGGCAACACATATCCACCAGATACTCTTCAGAGAACCCCCCCAAGTTGTAAACACGTGGTTCCTAAGGTAAAGGTGCATTGCTTGGGGGACATTATTGCCAAGCATGCCGAAGTAGGTACCGTGTGAGGATACTGAATGGTTGGTCATCAATGATCAATGGTATCTAGCTTCTTGGATCAGATTTAACAAAATGCAAGGGTTGAATTGTTCCCATTCAGTACTTATTATAATCTGCATTTTAGTATATTTATTCTTTTGGTACATCAACCAGTGCTTGTCCGTAAATGCGTTGGGTAGTTACTTCAAATATGGCTCCCTGTTCAGCTGTCTCAAGAGGTTAATAATGGGTTCATTTTGTAAGGATTAAACAGCCTTGGTTAATAACAGAACCCCACCCACTCGTTACACTCATTTGTAACCCTTATTACAAATCTATGGAGATAGTAGGTTCTATACTCATCCGCTCAATGGTTGCTATCGGCGTGGACACTATTGAGAGTTCATGTGGGTGGTAGTCATTGTCCGAATGTTGTGTTGGGGAGAGCCTTGTCAATTAGCTGAAAATCAGACCAATACTACATGGTTCGGATTCCACTTAAAGCTGTATAGGTCCCTGGCTTAGGGCTATTAGTAAATTGCCCTTTTTGAGGTACAGTCAAACTCAGTTAGTAACCAGACTACACAGTTCATCCACACTCATATAATCATATGTATTCGCCTTAAAGTAGGCAAAACGGTGTGTCGTCATCTCATATGTAAGAATTCTCTAAGATCAGAGTCTGGGTAATGTCTATAAAGTCTTTTTCAGTCTGGGCCAGATGCTAACCAATTTTCTTTATGGCCTACACTTGATACTGTCTTTAAAGGAATGATAAAGAGTAAACGATGGTTATTATATATTAATTTAGCAACAGTAAAAAAAGAAAAGGGTTATAAAATTAGGGTTTAGTTAAACATTATTAAAGAAGAGAAAAATAAATGTGAGAGAAAGAGATTGAAAAGAGGTGAGGAGATTAAGAAAATGTGGAGGGACTGGGGCTTGTGAATAAAGGAATTAGTGTAACAATGGTAACACAGCCTTTATGAATGATGGCTCTAGTTTGCATATAAAAACTTATGAATATGTATACTACGAGGCGTGTTTTTAAAGTAAGTACCGTTTTGGAATCCCACCGCTGTAGCGCTGCGATCGGCATCCAGCGCATGCATGCTAGATATTACTATCTTTTGGCAAGCCACAGACGCCGTTACGGACCCATTTGACTGTATTTAAATTCGCTTATGACTGTTTAAAATTCCTCCTCTAATTAAAAATGCCGCCAACTGTAAAGTACATGTTGTGATAATTTTTCGTAACAATAAAGACATGAAAGCAGCTGACATTCATCAAGAGATCTGTGAAGTTTATTGAGAAAACAGAATGAGTGATGGGATGGTATGAAAATGGGTAAGAGCTTTTAAGGTTGTGCGAATGTGCATGATGATGAACGAAGCCGGAAACCTTCACTCATTGATGACTTGGTGCAAAATGTTGATGAAAAAAGTCAAGAGAAAACAGACGCTTTACAACTGCATCATTATGTAGTGTGTCTTCAAGTGTCAAGAAGTGTGATTATTGAAATTGTGACAGACTGTTTGAAGTACCGAAAGTTATACTTACGGTAGGTTCCCAAAATGCTGACGGAGAATTAAAAAACACAAACGTTCGACAAGAATCACACAAAAAATGTTTAACCAGTTCTCCAGTGCTTGGGTTGGGTTTGGTGGTTAAAAATAGTGAGTTTAGTGACTATTTTTTTGAAATTAGTGACCTTTAGTGACTTCAATCATGAGAAAATAGTGACTTAGTGACTAAATAGCGCGTTATAAATGGTTTACCTACCCGTTGTTCGAATCTAAAAAGTTGTCTAGACAGACTATATACAGGTTTTAGCCATTAGTAACATTTTATTCCATCAGTCTAGAGCAACAACTCCATTAAGGATTTTAAACTAAATGAGCTATAGGTGATAAGTATAAAATACTACAGAAGATTGTATTAGCATGAGTGTGATGACTTTAAAGACAAATTCACATAAAAAATTAATAAAATAAAAAGGTCCTCCCCAACCACTACTCCCTTTTTATTTTATTTATATTTTTAATTTTTTTATTGAGTCAAAAAAGCAACTACAAAATCTTAATTAACAGATAAAGAACCTTTCTTAAAGAACATCTTTAGTATAAAGGAACTTTAAAGAATATGGTTTAATATAGAGAACAAATTTTTGTTTTAAGGTAACACAAATTTCTTAAAAATAAAATGAGTCTTATTAAATCAGCCTTTTTGAAAAATACGGTATATAATAAATTTACACCTTTTTTAAGAAATGAGTTATTAATGAAGTTTTCTTTTTTTGAACCGAGTCTTGAACATATTCTAGTGTTACCCCCTGTTGGTTAGCTTCTTCCTGTACCTTTGCTACTCCTTCCAGCATAGCATGAGCTAACGCTGCTTCTTTAAAATCTTTTTTTTTTTATAGCTAGTTTTAGTCTTTCATTAAGAGAGTTGAAGCACTCTCAAGCTTTTCTGTTTCTTCTTTGCGCAATATCTTTAATTTTTGTTCTGCTTCATTGATATCTTTTCTATTTTTCTCTAACTGTAGTTTGTTAGCTTCTTCTGCTATCTTGTTTTCTTTTTCCTGCTTTTCTTTTTTAGCTGTGTCGTCTTCTTCCTTCTTTTTTTCTAGCAAATAAGAATTGTAGGACTGACGCGGTGCGACTCAGTGATGTTAACTCTTTTGTGATGAGCACTAGATGGGGCTTATTATCAAGAGCTTTAACTGTTAATAAAACATTTAAGGTGCGTTCTGACATGCTCGCCCTGGTTAGGGTTCTTCCTGATGCAGAGAATCAATCCCCTTTCTGCATCTGAATTTCAATGAGAAAGAGATAAACAAGCTTTAATAACTTTACTCACTTCAGGGAACTTTGGAGAGCCATCGATACCTTTTAAATCCATAAGGTACTTCCAGTATTGATCAATGGGTAGGTCTTTTGTATCAAACCCTTCAGGTTCTAATTTTACTAACTTCCACTCATCCAAGAGCACATCGATTTTTACATCCCAAGGCATTGATCTGCTTACTTCTAATATTTGGTCTGCGCTTTCATCAGATGACTTTCCACTGGGGCGCAGGCATGCCAAACTACTGTATTTAAAAGGTAGATTTTAATGAATATTTTGAAACTACATGTTTAACACTAGCCACATAATGTTTTTTCACACCAAGAAGGAAGAAGGCTTTGTTACTTCAGCTCTGATTTTTTTCATCCAAAATAATATTTTCAAAATTTATCAGATTGTTTGCTTTAAAATGATCATCAATGAAATCGTAATCCACAGTCTTTAAGGACTCAGGTGTGCAGATTCTGCCCATAATTGTCTGTACTAGAGAATGTATTTGTGAATGCAGAATGTGCACCAAAGGTTCTTTTTTTGTAAGAACCCAGTAACTCGAGTAAAAATGTGAGCACTCAGAATTATGAACATTACTTCTGAATGAATTGCTGGTTTTTTCAGGAGATATACAATCTTTTTATATATAGATATTTTTTCAAGCTTTTGGCTTTTTTTGGAATGTGCTCAAAAAAATATTTCTTAACTGCTGGCCATTGGTCAAGTAGTCTAGTGGCTGCTGGTTCTAGAGCCAGCCATCAACTAGGGCAGTGTTTATGAACACATGATTTTTATAGATAAAGAATCTTGAATCTTTCTATATTCTTCCCATCCACTGGGCCAATGATAAAAAAAAAAAAAAAAAAAAAAAAAAAAATGGTGTAGGGCAAAGATAAGGTCAGTTACATCATTTCCACATTCTTCAAGACCTTTTAACAAAGCATTGTGAACAGTATGTATGTTACATGTGCCAATAGTAATCAGAGACTTCTGCCTCAGAGCTTTAACTTGTTCATTGAGAGTACGAATAGCACTCTAGTTTACATTGGGTCTACCTGACGCAACCATGAGTAAATTTTTGAGTGGTAGATTGTTGCTGTCCATAGCATCAGTAATCTTCTCAACTAGGATTGAAGAAGTGGTTGAATTATTATAAAAAGTCTGGAGATGTCGAAATACAATTTTATTGAATGTAGGAGACCAATATCTAATTCCAGTTTGGAGTTCTTTCTTTCCAGAAGCATTGGTAGTTTTGTGAGGCATTAAACACTAGGGAGAATAAAGCGCCTTGCATATCTTTATTGAAGAGGCCTTTGAAGTATGGGCTGAGGGCATCTGTGACTACATATTGAGCTTTGTTATTGCCCAAAGCAAAGCTTTTGGGTATATCAGAATCGCTGAACATCACCTGAAATAAAAACAAAAAATTATAATGTGATAACCTTTTAACAAAAATTTTAACATATTACTTACCATCAGCCATTATTTGGAAATAGGATGTAGAGTAAACTTACATTCAAAAATATAATGTCATTAAATACCTATATAAAAATAGTCAAAAACCCAATATGAACACAAGTTGGCTGGTTTTCTTTATTTTTATGAAGCATTTTAACATATTACATAGTAATAAATCTATAATATTGCCCCACCCGTCCTTCCTTTTTTATTAATGAAGAAAACATTATACATTTTCACTAACCTGAAAAGTTTCAGTGAGGCTATTACATGATGAAAAAGAGAAATCGGATGCCACCAATTTTAAACACCACACTAGTTCAGCCACGGATACTCTTGCACACTAAAAATCTTGACAGTTGCAGGTGGTTTGTCATTTGAGGTTGATTGTTCAGCAGGTTCATTCTGAACATATTGTCTGGTTAGCAGAAATTAAACAAATATTTCTTTCATGAACTTTTTACTCAGCATGCTGGGTAACAGCTTGAAATCCTTTTAAGGAAACAGAAATAGTCTTATTGCACAGAAAACAATAAAGTTTATGGTCCGATTTGATTTTCCCCCACTCTTTAACCAACCTTCCTCTAGAGTCATCTTTTTGTAGCCAAGAAGGCTATCTTTGCACTTGCCCATGATTAATTCATACATTCAAGAAGACACCTAAAATATATTAAGAGAAAGAGAAATTAATAACTTTCTAGACTAAGGCAAAAGAGAGAATAAGAAATTGTTATGTATTGACCATTTACAACCGTCCGACCACATGGTATTATTGAAGAAGCTGATGACCTGAAAAAATTGCTTCTACACTTTGGGTTAGTAATGAAAATGGAGCATGTTAAAATATCCCTCATATACAATCATTGGGACATTAGATTAAGGTGCAGCCTGAAACAAAGAAATGCTTCTACATTTTGGTTAAGTATAAGGAAAATGGAGCATTTTAATATCCCTCATATACAATCATTGGGACTCCTAAATCTAAAGAAACATGTTAACTTTTAACTTACCTCTTTAAAACCTAATGAAGTAGACTCCTGAAGATAAATTTTTAGTTTAAACATCACTACCGATCAAATGAAAAGTTCAACCAACCAACGGGCAACAGTAAGCTGTAAGATGATTATAAAATACCAACCATAAAAAATTAAAATTAAAACCTATAAGGCTATTTATGTCATCAATCAGTCGCTAGTTACTAAAATCAAGAGTTTTCACTGGGTGAAGTGTTTACTGACTGACCGGTGAATGAAATAAATAACCGCAAATACCATTGTTGTATGTTTGAAAATAAAATAAAATCTGAAGATAAAATACAACATAAATAATATATTTACACGTAGGTAAAACGGTTTTACAAATTACTTAACCATCAAGTCGGAAAATTTATTTTAAAATGAAAATATTAATTTTATAAACATATTTATCAAATAAAATAACAGACAGTTCAAAAATAGTTTTTTTAGTGACAAAATTTCAAAATAGTTACAAAATAGTGACTCTTTTCAAAATAGTGACTTTTAGTGACCCAACCCAAACCCTGCAGTTCTCTCACATTCCTAGAACATTAGAATCATGATGGTTACAATTGTTTAAACCAAATTAATTGTCACTGTGACATACTCACAATGAGTATCAGCTGCTTCCACACCCTTAGCGTTATTAAAACGTACACAGCGCATAATTCACAGTTGGCGGCATTTTTAACCGGAGGAGGAATTACAAACAGTTATAAATAACCTTAAATACAGTAGATTGGATCCGTAACAGCGGCTGTAGCTTGCCAATAGATAGTAGTACCCAGCACCCATGCGCTGAACGCCGACCTCAGCGCTACAGCGGCGGGATTCCAAAACGGTACTTACTTTAAAAACACACCTCATATATACAGCTATGATGAGAAAATATGATAAACGAAAAAGTAACAAAATTAGAAACAAAAAAATATGAACAATACAATTATTAAAACCTAAATTCTTAACAATGACATGTACATTTTAGGAATTTATTAAAGTTTTAATAATTTTTATCCTAATATGAACAAAAAAATCTAATGGAATCTTAACTAGTTTTCACTTTGTATAAATTTATACTCTTATTATTCAAAAACCTGTTAATGTATCACATTTATATTTTAATAATTGGTTGACAAGAATGTTTTCTATGTGTTATAAATTTCATAATTTTAACTTAGGAACAATTTTTATCAATATCCAGTAACAACATTTCATTGACTACTAGAGGTCATAAATTTAATTACTTTGTCACTTAGTTGCATACATAAAATCTATAGTTACAATACATTACTTTTATATGTGAAAGTAAATGCAGTGATTTTAAATCAATCATTTTAAATTGATCAATTCAAAATGTCTTTAATTTGATCAATTTAAAATCACTGATTTTACTTACACGTATAAAAGTAATGTATCGTAACTATACATTTCATAAGGATTACAATGTGAACAAGTAATTAATTTTACAAACCCTAGAAGTCAAGAATATTGTTTTAGAGAATTGATACAAAATTTGTTGCTTTAGAAGTTAAAATTCTGATATTTATAAACTTTATAGAAAAAATTCCTGTCAATTACATATTAAAGTATAAATGTGATACATTAGTCAATTTTTTAGTGCTAAAAGTGTAGTTAATGCAGTAAAAACTTGTGAACATTCCGGTACATTTTTAATTCCAACTAGAATAAAAATTATGAAATCTTGTAGTGAAATCTAAAAATGGATGTCATATGTACAATCAAACGGAGAAAACAACGGTGTGATTGTATTTTTCACAGGCCTCTTGGTAACGAACCTTAAAACTAAGGTACCCGTAATTTCTGGTCCTACAGTAAGTGTATGGTCAAATGCTTGGGTTGTGACTCACCTAGGATGTGCACACACTGTATACTTACACCATACATATAGTCTGAGGAGGTGTGCGTAGGTACAGGTATAATCCATAATATCTATATTAATGTTTATTTTTTTAATTTCTCGAATGTTTTACTTTAATTTAACTTATTTTACAATCTTAATATTTGTTTGTATAGCTTAAAATATTTAAGTACACAGGTTGAGTTAAATAAAATCAATTTACGGACATAAAATACAATTTATTATTTCTCTTGCATTAGTACAATCTAATAAAAAATAGCAAACCTTCTTAGTTTGTTTGTTAAAATATACAATCATAAAATGTCATCTACACAGATTTATGTTGACAAGAAAATAGAATCTTTGGAATTTAGGATCTACTCTACCAGAAACCTCGAGAACTAGACGAAAACTCAATGGGGCAGTGAGTAGTAATGGTAGAAAACATCACTGAATGTTATTTCATACTAAATAAAAGATCAACTCATCATGTTTCATCTGTGATGTTACTCAACCTCCAATCCACTACTAAATATTGTGCGTTTTTATTGCACATGTAGAAAAATTACATGGAACTACAAAGTATTATAATCACATCTAGTTTTTACATTTTCAGCGAGTTAAAAAAAACTATCTAAATATACAAAGCATAAAACTATTCCCATACATAAAACAATTATATAATAACTTTTACAATTATTTACAATTATGATGATAAGATGGTCACATGCAAATATACTTTAATCGCATAAATTAGTGTACCAATAATTCTTATGAAATATTGTTAAATATTTATAAACGCTTTGTTCAGGAGGTTTCACACTGGAAATATACATCAAAAGCGGTGGGAATGGAGTAAGAATGCTCTCAAATAACTAATTAGTGAGTTTGTTTGCTTGCTCAAATCAGTTAAAACTGACTAGTTGATCAAGGCATTAGGGATAAGACATAGCTGTCATGAGCAGCCTACAGCTCAGTATCAAACTGATGAAGTAAGTATTCTTCAGGTATTTGGTTACTTTTTTAAAGACTGAGTGCATAATAAACCAGTATTAGTGACATACTGATGCTGAATTTAAATATTGTAAAAGGTTAAAATACCTGTAAAAAACCTATCTTCAGTCCAAATTTCTTTAGAGTCCAAATGCGATTTTGTGACTTACAACCGCAAAAGAGTTATCACCAATGAGTGTGGGCAGGGAAGGGTTATCACTACTATATATGTCTGACTGGGTAGGAGGTTTATCATCACTGTACATCCAAAGAATACACATCTGTAAGAGGCAAAAAGAGTTAAGGAAATAGTCAGACTTACTGTAGCAGACGAAATGAGCTTACAGTGCCTGCCAATACGCAACACTGGATGTCTGATGTTTTCTTTCTCTCTCATTCTCATGGCAATTTGTAATCTTCACTCTCTCTTTAGGCTGCCGTACAACAAGCTCGACCTTGCGGTGGCCGCGCCAAGATAGCAAAATTGGACAAAAGTAGTCTGACTTTTTAACATCGGCTTTTCGCCTCTTATAGATGTGTATTCATTGGTATTTGTCAGGGTCACCACCACTGTACATTTCTGGGTGGGTTAGGTAGAATTTATCTTTTTTACAATTAATAAAAAGGAAGATAGCTAGAAAAAAAGTGAAGACACGCTCTCCTTAATCGTTTTCTGTTTCAAAACCGTTCCATTTCCAACTGAGTCCTTAAGGAGTATGGAGCACTACTTTACGCAACTGTAGAAAAGACCATTCAAGGCTACTGCTAAAGAAGTCTCGAGTGTTTGTGTAAAACAAAGCAGAAGAAGTTATTTTATTTTATTTTTATTTATTCATAAGACGCCGATCGTCAAGATATGGGCAAATATGGATTTCGAATGAGTGTGGTGAGTGTAGATGAGCGAATGTAGTCATTGTTACAAACTAAGGCCGACTATTCCTTAAAAAGTGTCATTAATTAATAGCCCAATGACAAATGAACAGCTGGTGATTATCAGCTGAAACTCCTCAAAATGTATTGACTCTGATTAGAATCGAACTGAGAACCTTTAGCACATGAAGCTGGGATTGAACCAACTACGCTACCGACCGATCGTAAAACTCAATGTTCCATTAGTTATCATTCATTTTATAATGTGACTAGTTACAAAAAGATATTTTGTGAAAACAATGAAAATGAAATCCATTAAAAATAATGCATAATTTGTGTGTATTTTGTGAACAAAATGATGATTGTTATATATTAAATGAATTTTAAAATAATTAGTTTTCCTTATATGTTATTTTGGGAATAAATAAAAAATTATGTATGTTTATCTGTTTGTTCTTTTGCATAACAACACCATTCATCGGATCATAATGCAACTTAGAGAAGTTATTGAGTGTAATCCTGGGAAGGTTTCTGGCATGGTTTTATTTATATCAAACTCTAATCTATAGAGTTATTCTGTTTATTTGATTAAACATAAGCTAATTAAAATAATTAGCTTATTTTTAATCAAATACAGTTAACTCAGCTGAAATTAGAACTTTTGAAATAGTCTGAGTAATGCTTACTGAAATGTAAAATTTAATTTGAATCAAATCTAAATAAATAATCTTGAAGCAAAGCACAGGTAAACAGTTAATTTTCTGAATAAATTTTAAGTATAATCTTTTGAGTGCGTACACAGTAGTAAGGGACAGTACAACTCTTCAGAAAGTCGACTCCTACTTTTCAACTTCGTTAAAAGTGTCAAAACCATGAGTCAACTCATTAACCCTAGGTTAGTGTGGTGAAAAATAGTAACATTATTAGTGTGGTGGGTCTCAGAGACCAAAAATCTAAAAACCCTATTAAAATTGTTTATATCAAAATTTAGAATAAACATACAATGTTTAATGCATTTTCATTGTTTTTCATGGTTTTATAAAATTTTTTTGTGATTAAGAAACATACCCTAGGTTAGTGTGGTGAGTAATAGTAACATTATTAGTGTGGTAGGTGTCAGAGACCGAAAATCTAAAAACCCTATTAAAATTGTTTATATCAAAATGTTTATAAATACATTAGTATTTTTAGAATAAACATACAATGTTTAATGCATTTTCATTGTTTTTCATGGTTTTATAAACTTTTTTATGATTAAGAACCTTCTTTACTCTGTAGGATTGAAACCATAACGTGTTTAGTGTGGTTGGGTGTCAGGGACCGAAACGGAAGTTGTGCACAGTTGCAGTCGTTAAAAAATAATGCCACTTCAAGGTCATGCAAAGGCTCCCCCTAGAGGAAGGTACTGGGAAGGGGAAGGGCGTATTCTTACCCGGCTGCAATATTTTCTTCTTAGAAGTACTAATTGGTCTCTCAGACCGCGCCACACTAACGTAGGGTTAAACTCGAATGACTGATTTTCTTTACTGAGACAGATTCCCCCCACGCTTTAACCAGCTTTTTCCCATTTCCTAGTGTTATTTCTACTATTATAATTGTTTGTGCTTTGGATATGGCTACCTAGTATTGTACATGTAAACAGTCACTCTATTTTATTGCCTTAGTAAAACTGTTACAATGTAAAAATTACTGAATAAAAATATTAATTTGGTTACCAATGTAATGATATATTAATTATTCCAGATCTGTAATTCAAGGCATGTACCTTAGTTCATGTTTTACACAAATATAATGTAACTTTACATAAGCTTCAAGTTAATGTGTGCAAATAAGGTTTATACCTTTAATTGCAGGTTAATCTCAATTCAAGCAGGAAAAATACAGTAAAGGGAAAATGTCAGAGTATTTAAAATCAGAGCAAGCAATCAAACAAACTAGCTTTTAAACTAGAAGCATAATGGATAGTTTATATGATAAGCTGATATGCTTTATCAGTACCATAGGGGACTGAAGGAACTGGGGATATCCTGTTATACAATAAATTTTCAATGTGGATTCAAAATAAGTATATTACCTTCAAATATGCAACAGTTCTTAGAATTTTCCAACTATATTCTTAGTTTAAACTAAATTAATTTACAACTAAAATGATGTAACAGAATATATTTTCAAATTTTTGTGATACAAAAGAAGAAAAGGAAAGTCTTAAATAAATGATAAAGTAATACAATTTTTCATGATCGACAGATCTTCAAGTTGAAGGCATGTATCCGTTTCGTAAGTGAAAGTGTGTAAATATGAACTGTAAGTGTGAACATGCTTTTAATATAAATTGCAGAACAAAAGTAAATGCTTTATATTACTATAGAAAATAACCCAAATTTGTCATTAATATTACAAAATCGTGATTTTTACATAAACTGAGGGTTATTTTTGCAATAACTCTTTATCAAAATATATTTGCTTACTGCTCAGATTAATTAATATTCTTTCTCTTCATAAAGTCACTAGCAATGTCTCGGAAATCACCCAGTTTCTCCAGGATGTTGCTTTTTATGTACAAACAATTACATGCACAGTCGCGACAATACTCCACAGTAATTCTTTAAATATATATACTTTGTAGACATTCATTGAAAGACATCTCCAAACACATATTATTAAAATACTTTTAAGATAAAATATATTCTGAGTTGGAGCAGGCAATACTACGCTATCTACGTCTTGTACATTGAATGGCATCAGGCCAGTAGAAAGCGCTGTACATCATAAACGAGTGGAACCACAGGATTTAATAATCCTCTTCACTAAAGGGATTTTTGAAAATTACGTCTATTTTCAAGTTAATGTAGAAAATGGCAGTTTATCTACTTTATCTGGAATAAAATAAATAAAAGAAGTGAATGAAAACAAAACTAAGGAGAAGAAAGAAATTGCGTGTTAAACAATTTAAAAGATTCAAAGGAGTGAGAAAAATCGATTACTTATTTTATCATTATTATTTTTTGTAAACTATTTTAAAATAGTAAAATTTGTGTATAAATAAATTCAAATAGTTGTTGTACAAGTACGAAATGTGCAATGAACAGTAAAACGTCAAAAGTATCTCTGTGCTTAGTGAATAAATAATGTTTAAATCATTTGGTCATTATTTAAAAAAAAAAAAAAAAAAAAAAAAAAAAACTGAAAATTCCTATAAACTATATGCAGATTTAAAGTACATTGCAGAATTATGAATTGAAGCTATCTCATGTATTTCCAACAACTGATCTGACCTTTGGTCACAATTTTAGAGTGCCCAGCTTAGCCTATAGAGTATTTTTTAAAGGATTAAATTAATAAAGATATTATTGATAACAAATTGTTATGTATAAAAAAAAACCACAATCTGAAATAACAATAAAATCATTCCAGAAGTGTTTATTCATAAGAGGCCAAAACTTGAATTATTAAAATAAACAATAAACATACTTAACTCAAAACTTTACGTTGGAAGTGTTAGAACTGAATAAACCAACTTAGGCTTTAGTGCTAACATTTTCTAGTACCAAATCCACCTTTGCACTCGCCATACACACCTATTCTTGGTGTACAATGTTTGTGCCACATCTCCTCCATACATGAACATATCACAATAGCTGCTACAATTTACTTATGTATACCTGGTAGCAGACAGATACATTAATCCCAGGTACAAACATTTAGATATTCATTCTATATAAAGTTAATGATCATCCTCTTGTGTTTCTAAATCCATGTATCTAGCCTATGTTTGTAAATCCATCTATGTAGCCTTATATTTGTGAATCTATCTATGTAGCCCTATGTTTATGAATCCATCTATGCAGTGTTATGTTTGACAATCTGTCTATGTAACCATAGGTTTGTAAATCCATCTATGTAGCCTTATGTTCGTGAATACATCTATGTAGCCTTTTGTTTGTAAGTCCATGTAATACTATAATATAGTTTTGTTTTATTGTTTAAGTGTGTTTATTTGCTTATTAATATGTTAATTGGCATATATACCTAATAGGCAACCTGACTATTAACACTCCGGTAAAACTTTTCACATGCTACATTAACCCTCGTGCTGGCAAAGTCGTAATCTACTACTCATTTTTGGGCCATGTGTACTGGCAGTGTCGTATTTCACAACTCAACTTTATACAGTTTTATTCGGTAAATTACACGCTTTCTTTTTGTATGTTTACTTCATATAATATATAGTTTTTGATTTTTATTTATTAGCCTTTGTCAAAAGGTCACTTCTGGATTTCAACAGATCAGCTGGCACCAGTCACACTTGAGTCGGCTATAAATTTCCATTTTTTACAAATAATTTACAGAAATAAGTTCTTTTCAGTTAGCATT